>JBBPBX010000307.1:67065-105376 GCA_038048925.1 Garcialebias charrua
TGGTGGATTAATAATTAATCTGTTGGTTGACACAGAGTGTACAATATAAATTCCAAAAACATTTCAGGGATTATAAAAGTGTTAACCTGTTTTATCATTACATATGTAAAAAAAATACATTTGAGTGAAGTGAAACTACATTTCTACAAGGTAATGACAATTAAATAAATGCATGTAAGGCAAACTAAGTGACTGCACAATGATTCACTCTCTTTAAGGCAACTCCATCCATCCATCCATCCATTTTCTTCCGCTTATCCGGGGTCGGGTCGCGGGGGTAGCAGCCTAAGTAGGGAGGCCCAGACTTCCCTCTCCCCAGCCACTTGGAGCAGCTCCTCTGGGGGAATCCCAAGGCGTTCCCAGGCCAGCCGAGAAACATAGTCCCTCCAGCGTGTCCTGGGTCTTCCTCTGGGTCTCCTCCCGGTGGGACATGCCCGGAACACCTCACCAGGGAGGCGTCCAGGAGGCATCCTAACCAGATGCCCGAGCCACCTCAACTGGCTCCTCTCGATGTGGAGAAGCAGCGGCTCTACTCCGAGTCCCTCCCGGATGACTGAGCTTCTCACCCTATCTCTAAGGGAGAGTCCAGCCACCCTGCGGAGAAAACTCATTTCAGCCGCTTGTATCCGAGATCTTGTTCTTTCGGTCATAACCCAAAGCTCATGACCATAGATGAGGGTGGGAACGTAGATCGATCGGTAAATTGAGAGCTTTGCCTTTTGACTCAGCTCTCTCTTCACCACGACAGACCGGTACAGCGCCCGCTTCACTGCGGACGCTGCACCTATCCGCCTATCGATCTCACGCTCCAGTTTTCCCTCATTCGTGAACAAGATCCCGAGATACTTAAACTCCTCCACTTGGGTAAGGACCTCCTCCCCGACCCGGAGAGGGCACGCTACCCTTTTCCGGCTCAAGACCATGGCCTCGGATTTGGAGGAACTGATCCTCATCCCGGCCGCATCACATTCAGCTGCAAACCGCTCCAGCGAAAGCTGTAGATCACGAGCTGATGAAGCCAATAGGACCACATCATCTGCAAAAAACAGAGAAGCGATTCTAAGGCCACCAAAACGGATCCTCTCAACACCTTGGCTGCGCCTAGAAATTCTGTCCATAAAAGTTATAAACAGAATCGGTGACAAAGGGCAACCTTGGCGGAGTCCAACTCTCACCGGAAACGAGCCTGACTTACTGCCGGCAATGCGGACCAAGCTCTGACACCGGTCGTACAGGGACCTAACAGCCCATATCAATGGGCCTGGTACCCCATACTCCCGGAGTACCCCCCACAGAACCCCCCGAGGGACGCGGTCGAATGCCTTTTCCAAGTCTACAAAGCACATGTAAACTGGTTGGGCAAACTCCCACGCACCCTCCAGGACCCTGTTGAGGGTGTAGAGCTGGTCTAGTGTTCCACGACCAGGACGAAAACCACACTGCTCCTCCTGAATCCGAGGTTCGACTATCCGACGGACCCTCCTCTCCAGAACCCCTGAATAGACCTTACCAGGGAGGCTTAAGAGTGTGATCCCTCTATAGTTGGAACACACCCTACGGTCCCCCTTTTTGAATAGGGGAACCACCACCCCAGTCTGCCAATCCAAGGGAACTGCCCCCGATGTCCACGCGATATTGCAGAGTCGCGTAAGCCAACACAACCCCACAACATCCAGAGCCCTAAGGAACTCAGGACGAATCTCATCCACCCCCGGAGCCTTGCCACCGCGGAGCTTTTTAACCACCTCGGCGACCTCAGCACCAGAGATTGGAGAGCCCGACCCAAAGTCCCCAGGCTCCGCTTCCTCAGTGGAAGACGTGCCAGTAGGATTGAGGAGGTCTTCGAAGTATTCCGCCCACCGACTCACAACATCCCGAGTTGAGGTCAACAGCACGCCATCCCCACCATAAATGGTGTTGGTCGCGTACCGCTTTCCCCCCCTGAGACGCCGGATGGTGGACCAGAATCGCCTCGAAGCCGTACGGAAGTCATTCTCCATGGCCTCTCCGAACTCCTCCCACGCCCGAGTTTTTGCCTCAGCAACCACCCGAGCCGCATGCCGCTTGGACTGCCGGTACCTATCTGCTGCTTCCGGGGTCCCACAGGCCAAAAAGGCCCAATAGGACTCCTTCTTCAGCTTGACAGCATCCCTCACCGCCGGTGTCCACCACCGGGTTCGAGGGTTGCCACCACGACAGGCACCAACAACCTTGCGGCCACAACTCTGATAAGCTGCCTCGACAATAGAGGCGCGGAACATGGCCCACTCGGGCTCAATGTCCCCCGCCTCCCTCGGAACGTGTTCAAAGCTCTCCCGGAGGTGGGAGTTAAAGCTCCGTCTTACGGGAGACTCTGCCAGACGTTCCCAGCAGACCCTCACAATACGTTTGGGTCTGCCAGGTCTGACCGGCATCCTCCCCCACCATCGGAGCCAACTCACCACCAGGTAGTGGTCAGTTGACAGCTCCGCCCCTCTCTTCACCCGAGTGTCCAGGACATGCGGCCGCAGATCAGATGAGACGACAACAAAGTCGATCATTGAACTACGACCTAGGGTGTCCTGGTGCCAAGAGCACATATGGACACCCTTATGCCTGAACATGGTGTTCGTTATGGACAATCCATGACGAGCACAGAAGTCCAACAACAGAACACCACTCGGGTTCAGATCAGGGGGGCCGTTCCTCCCAACCACACCCCTCCAGGTCTCACTGTCATTGCCCACGTGAGCGTTGAAGTCCCCCAGCAGAACAAGGGAGTCCCCAGGAGGCGCACTCTCCAATACCCCCTCCAAGGACTCCAAAAAGGGTGGGTAATCTGCGCTGCCGTTCGGCGCATAGGCACAAACAACAGTCAGAGCCCGTCCCCCCACACGTAGGCGAAGGGAGGCTACCCTCTCGTTCACCGGGGTGAACCCCAACGTACAGGCACCAAGATGGGGGGCAACAAGTATGCCCACTCCTGCTCGGCGCCTCTCACCAGGGGCAACTCCAGAGTGGAAGAGTGTCCAACCCCTCTCAAGGAAACTGGTTCCAGAGCCAGAGCCATGCGTTGAGGTGAGTCCGACTATTTCTAGCCGGAACCTCTCAACCTCACACACTAGCTCAGGCTCCTTCCCCACCAGAGAGGTGACATTCCATGTCCCAATGGCCAGCTTCTGTAGCCGAGTATCAGACCGCCAGGGTCCCCGCCCTCGGCCACCACCCATTCCACAATGCACCCGACCCCTTTGGCCCCTCCCACAGGTGGTGAGCCTATGGGAAGGGGGACCCACGTCTCCTCTTCGGGCTGTGCCCGGCCGAGCTCCATGGGTGAAAGCCCGGCCACCAGGCGCTCGCCAACGTGCCCCTCCTCCGGGCCTGGCTCCAGAGTGGGGCCCCGGTGACCCGCGTCCGGGCGAGGGAACATTGTTTCCATTTATATTATTCATCATAAGGGGTCTTGTGGGCTGCGCTTTGTCTCGTCCCTCACCTAGGACCTGTCTGCCTTGGGTGACCCTACTAGGGGCATAAAGCCCCTGACAGCATAGCTCCTAGGATCATTGGGACACTCAAACCCCTCCACCACGGTAAGGTGGCAGCCCAGGGAGGGGTCTTTAAGGCAACTGTAGTGTTAAATTATTGTTTGAACTGATTGTTTTGAAAAGGAGCAGATATAATAAGATTTTTTTCTTCTTTCTGCTGCCTTTCATTTTATGTTTTCTTTTTTCATAAGATACATGTGTTTGTTATGTATTTATTATTTTATAAAATGATTAAATAAATAAATAAATATAAAATACTAAAAACTCAGAAAATATTATTGAAAAGTTCATGGAGGGAAGGGGAGGAGATGAGGGAGAGGTAGGGGAGGGCTGCACAACTGAATGACCATGCAAATAGTAGCCGTGTTTCCATCAAGGTTTCTAGGTGCGCATTTTGAAGTATCGCAGCAGAAAAGCTTAATGGGAACGGCAAAATGGCCCTTTGAATTATCTTCTTTTTTTTTTTTTGGTCACAGTTAGTCACTGTGATCACGGTGAACTTTTANACCGTATTTTCTGGACTATAAGTCGCACCTTTTTGCCTAATTTGCATGCCTTGCGACTTATAGAGAGGTGAGACTTGTTTATGGATTTTCCCCATATTTTTAGACCAATTTTTGGCTCAGATATGACCGTTTTTCTATTTTGGCAAAAATGGTGTAGTACCACTTTCGGCCGCTAGAGGTGCAGTACCACCTTTGTCCGCTAGGGTACACCAACCGTTCCCAACTCATGTGTCCGACGAGAGCCTCCTCTGGACGGACTCACTGTCACAGCCCGGCTGTATGAACTAGCTACAGTATTCGTCGGTGTATAATACACAGTGTTTTGCTCATTTGAATGTCCTGCGTATTATACACCGAAGCGTATTATCTATGGATTTTTTCCCATATTTTTAGACCCATTTTTAGCTCTGATTCGCCGTTTTTCATTTTGGCCAAAAATGTTGCAGTACCAGTTTCGGCCGCTATGGGCGCTAATGTGCGCCGCTTGTGGATGACGCGTTACGTCGGCCGTGACGTCAGCGCGTATTGAACACCGAAGCGTATTACAGGTAGTCCCCGATTTACGAGCGAGTTCCGTTACAACGAGGCGCTCGTAAACCGGAAATCTCGTAATTTGGAACGGCCGCCACGCTTCTCGTAAATCCGGAATTTCGCTCGTAAATTGGAACGGTTTTGCTAGCGCGACTACGAACACTCGTTTTTCATCGAAAAACTGCTTATGAGTGCATAAAAATGATCGGAAACGTGTGTCCACATGTTTAGCTAACGAACTGTGGTGAAAAAACACAGGAAAACTCAGTATTTTTTGCGTTTTTTCCAAAAATTCGCCAGCTCGTAAGTCCGGAACCTCGTAGATCAGAGCGCTCGTAAATCGGGGACTACCTGTATGTACGTTTTTTTCTGGTTTATTGGCAATAATTGGTCAAAGTGTATTATACACTGGTGCGTATTTTACACCGACGAATACGGTACTTGGTTGTTAGCTCAGTGTTTGTTAACAAAATAGGTCAAGAACCACAGATTTTGTTCAAACTTACAGAAAGTAATCACAAGATGGATATTTACAACTGTTTAGCTTTATGAGATGTTTGAGATCAAATTCGATGTTTTATAGACGTAAATGTGTCGCGGTTAGCTTCGTTGATTTTTCCTTGTACGTTTGAGCAAATAGCTCATAAACCACACAGCAGATTTTTTTTTCAAACTTACAGAAAGTAATCACTAGATGTACATTTACAAACTTTTAGCTGTTGGAGTTATTTGAGATAAAATTTGATGTTTTATAGACGTAAATGTGTTGCGGTTAGCTTCGTTGTTTTTCCTTGTACTTTTTCAAAGCGAAAAAATTTAAATCCAGCAGATTTGACCATTACGTGAATTTATTAAGGAACGGTTAAGCTAAGACACATGTTTGCTATAATTTTCAGCAGACAAATAATTGTTTTTACCGTGTTAATCTTGTGAAAAGTCCTTCCGTGCATGCTTCTGTGGTCGTCATTTTCAGCAGGGCAAATGACGCGCTGACGCGTCGCGTAGCGGTGACGCATAATAGATGCGACTTATATAAAGTTGCGACCTGTTTATGGATTTTTCCAATTTATTGACAATAATTGGACAAAGCGACTTATATAAAGGTGCGACCTATAGTCCGGAAAATACTGTATAGCCGGCCCTCAAACATGGCAGATGGCACTTTATTTACCTACAAGTATAGAAGACAGAGGAAAACGCCTGTTCTCAAAGAGTGCTGATTACCGAGGGTGGGGAAAGATCAGGCGGTCGGAGCCGAGTTACGGCGGGGATGTTTTCCTCTGAACGAGTGGAAATGGAAATGAATGCGAGATTCTAGCGGCTCTGACCCCAGCCTTCTTCGCAATGTACGCATCAAGCCACCGTCCTTCCCACAACGCTTGTTCCTCTCTCATTAAAACAACAACAACAAAATCTCTATAACTGAGAGCGGAACTAGTTGCCATGGCAACACCATCACAGAGATGCTATTTTAGTGCTGTGTGTAACTTTGATACAAGGTGCAATCATACCAGGCTGGACGCAACTAAATAATACCTCCGTTATAACTCCCTACTTTGTCTAAGTGCTTTTGCTGGTGACCATTAGATTGCGTTACCATGGCGACGCTTTCCCATGAGATCACGGTGTACTGAGCCAAGAGCAAAGAACGATGCCATGAATTCACCTTTATCCTTCGTCATTAAAATGAAACAAGTCCGTTTAACCTATTCTTACGGGTTAATTTCTTTTAGAGGTAAAAGGGTTTTAAGTTTTTTTTTGTTATACTTATCGGTGAGTTATAGATTCTTGATACAATGTTTGATATAACAAAACTACAGGTAGTCCTCGACTTACGACGTTTCGGACTTAAGTCACGCATCTCGTAAATTAAAAAAAATAATAATAATAAATAAATGTACAAGCCCAAAACCAGAAAAGTTGGCACGTTGTGGAAATCGCAAATAAAAACAGAATACAATGACTTGCAAATCTTTTTCAACCTATATTCAATTGAACACACTGCAAAGACCACATACTTAACGTTCGAACTGGTAAACTTTGTTATTTTTTGCAATTATTAGCTCATTTGGAATTTGATGCCTGCAACATGTTTCAAAAAAGCTGGCACAAGTGACAAAGAAGACAGAGAAATTTGAGGAATGCTCATCAAACACTTATTTGGAATATCCCACAGGTGAACATGCAAATTGGGAACAGGTGGGTGCCATGATTGGGTATAAAAGCAGCTTCCTTGACATGCTCAGTCATCCACATAGAAGGATGGGGCGAGGGTCACCACTCTGTGAACAAATGCGTGGGCAAATTGTCGAACAGTTCAAGAACAACTTTTCTCAACGAGCTATTGCAAGGAATTTAGGAATTTCACCATCTACGGTCCGTAATATCATCAAAAGGTTCAGAGAATCTGGAGAAATCACTACACGTAAGGGGCAAGGCCGAAAACCAACATTGAATGCCCGTGACCTTCGATCCCTCAGGCGGTACTGCATCAAAAACCGACATCAGTGTGTAAAAGATATCACCACATGGGCTCAGGAATACTTCAGAAAACCACTGTCAGTAACTACAGTTCGTCGCTACATCTGTAAGTGCAAGTTAAAGCTCTACTATGCAAAGCAAAAGCCATTCATCAACAAGATCCAGAAACGCCGCCGGCTTTGCTGGGCCCGAGCTCATCTGAGATGGACTGATGCAAAGTGGAAAAGTGTTCTGTGGTCTGATGAGTCCACATTTCAAATTGTCTTTGGAAACTGTGGACGTCGTGTCTTACGGACCAAAGAGGAAAAGAACCATCAGGACTGTTATAGGCGCAAAGTTCAAAAGCCAGCATCTGTGATGGTATGGGGGTGCATTAGTGCCCAAGGCATGGGTAACTTACACATCTGTGAAGGCACCATTAATGCTGAAAGGTACATACAGGTTTTGGAGCAACATATGCTGCCATCCAAGCGACGTCTTTTTCATGGACGCCCCAGCTTATTTCAGCAAGACAATGCCAAGCCACATTCTGCACGTGTTACAACAGCGTGGCTTCGTAGCAAAAGAGTGCGGGTCCTCCCCTGGCCTGCCTGCAGTCCAGACCTGTCCCCCATTGAAAATGTGTGGCGCATTATGAAACGTAAAATACGACAACGGAGACCCCGGACTGTTGAACAACTTAAGCTGTACATCAAGCAAGAATGGGGAAGAATTCCACCTGAAAAGCTTCAAAAATTGGTCTCCTCAGTTCCCAAACGTTTACTGAGTGTTGTTAAAAGGAAAGGCGATGTAACACAGTGGTAAATATGTCCCTGTGCCAACTTTTTTGCAATGTGTTGCTGCCATTGAATTCTAAGTTAATGGTTATTTGCAAAACAAAATAAAGTTTCTCCGTTCGAACATTAAATATATTGTCTTTGCATTCTATTCAGTTGAATATGGGTTGAAAAAGATTTGCAAGTCATTGTATTCTGTTTTTATTTGCGATTTGCACAACGTGCCAACTTTTCTGGTTTTGGGCTTGTACAATACTGTACAGTTACCAAGCACTTAGCCTATCCTAACACAGTTTTCAAAGATGAAGGAGTGAGTTGAATTGTCTTTCTCCTCCCTAGCAGGCTCCATTCACATCAAGGGAGCTAGCTCCGTTTATGTGAAAGGGAGACAATTCAACTCACTCCATCTTTAAAAACTGTGTTAGGATAGGCTAAGTGCTTGGTAACTGTACAGTACTGTACATTTATTTATTTATTTACTAAAAAATATATATATATTTTCGAGATACGAACGGCCCGTAGGTCCGGAACTCATTCGTAAGTCGGGACTACCTGTATATGGTGAAAATTGTAGCTAACAGAATAGCTCAACCTAAAAAAAACTTTAGGACAAAAAGCAGTACTCTCAGGTTTCAATTTAAAAAAAAGTCTGGAACGACAAGAGTCAATGAACTCTAAAACTTTAATAGTTTGATTTTTTCTCTTTCATTAAAAAAGTAAAATTATAAAACATTAGTTGCAAAACTATTTTAACAAAAATGAAAAGTTACCGTGCTTCTCCACTAGGTGGCGATAACTTTCATATTAACAACATATGGAAAACGTAGAGAAAGACATACAGTACTTAACTTGGTCAAAACATTTCCGAAACAATGCTCCTGATTTTTTTGTTTATTATTATTATTATTATTATTATTATTATTATTATTATTATTATTATTATTATTATTAATAATAATAATAATAATAATAATAATAATAATAATAATAATAATAAATTCAATTTATAACGCACTTTTCATTAATGAAAATCTCAAAGTGCTATATATTATTATTATTAGGGATGCACCGATCCACATTTTCTTACTTCCGATCCCGATAATTAACTCTGGGTATCGGCCGATACCGATCCAGCTCAGATATCATCATCATCATCATCACTGATTTTATATGAGGCTGTAATAATGAATTTCTTGAACGGAGAGCACATGTATTACACCATATTCAGTGACTACCTTCATTGTGTGAGTTAAACCCAAGGAAGACACTCTGAGAGTCACAACAAAAAACACCCAAACTTTAATAGCACACAAGAGGCAGGTCTATACCACAGACGTCCATCTCACTCATGGTGCGGCCGGAATACTAAAATACTGTACCGCAAAGCATTATGGGAAAGACAATCATGAGGAGGTAGAGTATGCTCGGTTGAAAAGAAAGGTCTTCAAGCCACTCTTAAAGTCAACCACAGACTGTGGGGCTCTCAGACAGTCAGGAAGAGAGTTCCACAGGCGGGGGGCAGCCACACTGAAAGCCCGGTCTCCCATGGTCCTTAATTTGGTTCTCGGAATGTGAAGGAGATTACTGTTCTGTGACCGCAGTGAACGGGTGGATGAGTATGGAATAAGAATATCCTTCAGATAATCTGGTGAAGCTCCATGTAAGCATTGATGTGTAATGAGAGCAGTTTTGTACTGAATTCTGTAGGCGACAGGAAGCCAATGAAGGTTATGGAGAATGGGCGTAATATGTTCAAATTTACGAACTCTCAACAAGATCCTTGCTGTATAGTCTTTGGGTCCCTCCCATGAAGAACTTGCCAAATCTTCTCTGCTTATACCAAAGAGGTTATGCTACTGAATCTTGTTTTGAACTTCTGATACCAGTGATAACCTCATATCTCCACAGTCTGGGACTGAACTTTCTCCTCCAAGACAACAATCACCCCCTCAGAGTGGAGTTTATCAGAGAGTACCTCCAGAATTTAGAAGAGGAAGGAATAGCGTGCCTGAAGACGTGGCCTCAACCACACTGAACACATCTGGGATCAACTTGGGCTGTTGGGTCCAGAATGACCAGCACAACCTCGTTGGATGACTGTTACGTCTTGTTTCTTTAGACTTACAATAAAATACAAGTAATCCTCGACTTACGAGCAATTTCCGTAACTACGACTATCTCGTAACACGAAATCTCGTATGTCGGAACACGAAACACGTGTTGCTCGTAAGTCCGGATTTTCGTCGTAAGTCGGAAAATTTATGCTAACGCTCCTACGAACACTCGTTTTTCATCACAAACGTTCATACTAGTTCATAAACATGCTCAGAAACTTGTTTCCAAACGGTTAGCTAACACACTTTTATCTGAAAACACGAGCTCGTAAGTCCGGAACCTCGTATGTCGATGCGCTCGTAAGTCGGGGATTACCCGTAACCAACAGCAAACAAGAATCAGCTGCAAAATGAGGTGTTTGAAATTGGCAGAGAAGACGTCCTTACTTTTTGTGCCAAGTTCAGCTAAAGTAAAAAAAAAAAACTAAGTACCTTTGCGATAGCCGTTTGCTTGTACATCTGTGTAACCAGGCTCATGACCTCAGTGAAGGGGTTATCTGTCTCGAACACCCCTGACCTCTGTCCTTTCATCAGTCTCTCCCACTCCGCAAAACTGGCCGAGGCCTCCTGCAAGCAAGGAGAGCACAAAGACAGTGAGGCCGCGTCCTTTTGTTCTCCGTCCGTCCGTCCTCGCGCTCTCGTTCTCTCCTGTTATTGAGATATAAAGGGCAAAACAATTAATGGGTGCTGCTGGGTGTCCTACTTTTCCTGGAAGGGAAAGAAAAAGGAAGACAGGGAAGAAAAAAAAGAGGGATGGATGGAGAATTCCCAAGGATGCTTCCCCCCTCCCCGCTCCGACCGGGCTGCTGTGTTAGGTGGGTCACGAGCGTCTCCCAATTATAGCCGCCTTCGTGACAAGCCGGGGTCGAAGATGGAGAAGCAGCCCAGCCGGTACAATAAATCAAAAGGTGCCTCGCGTGCTCTCAAGGTGATTGGCGAGGAGTATTTAAGGCGGGAGTGGAGATCGCAGCAGGGGAAGCGCTGCCGCCGAGGAGCAGCTCCCCACCTGCTCATAAACAAGACACGCCGAGGGACTCCGAATTTGTTTCGCCAACATGTAGTCAATCATAAAAGTGGAACTTGTAGGAAATTTTTATGTAAACTAGGCTTTGCAAAGTTGCTAACTTGTTTTGTTATAAGGCATCATTAACACGTATTTGGTTCAAGGCCTAGAATTCTTCGAGGGAATAGCCTGCCGCCGTTTAATGCCAAAAAATGACAGTTGTAGCTAGTTGGGTCAAATCTTTAAAAAAAAAAACATGAATAAGTCAACTATAGTGGGATCTCTAAGTATGTTTCGTGAAGGACTCCTAGCTACCACATCAAATTTTAGCTCATCATTTGTAAAATTGACAGTTAAAGGCTTTTTTGTACGTTTTCGGTTAGTTTAGCTGTGGCGTCCGTTTTAAATGACTTCAAAAGTTAATCAGTTGTAGACTTAATTATTTCTTTCTAAAAGTTTAATTAAAATCCATTTAGTGGTTCATGAGATAATTTGCAAACAACACAACAAGGTTAGCCTGGTTAAAACCAGACCCTTGTCCTTCACTTCGCTTTGTACTAGGGTCTGGCATTTCTCCCATAGACAACGATTTCTCCGGTCGATTTTTGACCGGACCAATCAGAGAACAGAAGGCGGAGTTTTGTTAGTTTAGCCTGGCGAGGTCCAGGCTATTCAGATAAATAGCTCAGAAACCACTCGGTGGATATTTTTTCTGCTACCAGTGTGTAATTATATGGCTCTAATTTACTGACTGTTGGCCTGGATGAAACATTTGAGATAAAATTCGATTTTTTATCATTTATTTTCGTAGCGCACCCGAGGCTGTTTGGAAAATGTCAAACCGAAACTATTTAAATCCAGCAGATTTGACCATTTCGTGAATTGATTTAGGAACTGTTAAGCTCAGGAACACTTCTGATATAACGTCAGCTAAGAAATATATTTTTTCTCAGCAAAGAAATAATAGTTTTTTACCTTGTTTTCATGAAAATTCCTTCGTGGCGGCAGCCATTTTAACTGACGACGTCAGTCGACGTCGTTCAAAACTCCGCCTTCTGTTCTCTGATTGGTCCAGTCAAAAATCGACCGGAGAAATTGTTGTCTATGGGAGAAGTCCCAGACCCTAGTCCAAAGCGAAGTGAAGTACAAGGGTCTGGTTTTAACCAGGCTACAACAAGGTTGACCTCAACCGTTAATGCTGAAGTATTAAGCAACGGTCTAGTGCAACTGGTAAGATTTGGAGTACCGTATTTCTCAGACTATAGGTCGCACCCGAGTATAGGTCGCATTGTCCAATTATTGCCAAAGAATTGGAAAAATCCATATATAAACTCTGCATCTTAGCCAAGGTTCTAGAAAAACTGATAAACTCTCAGATCAAAAACTATCTGGACTCATTTAACATCTTACCTCTTCATCAATCTGGTTTCAGGAAAAAACACAGCACAACAACTGCTTCTCTGAAGGTTCTGAATGATGTTGTTGAAGCATTGGATGCTAAGGACTATTGTGCTGCACTTTTCTTAGACCTGTCTAAAGCTTTTGACACTGTGGATCATAACATCCTGTGTCATAAGCTCTCAGAAATCGGTTTCTCTGATCACACCATCGGTTGGTTTTCTAACTATCTTTCCAATCGGAGGCAATGTGTTCAACATAACGGTACTTCTTCCAGCTATTTAACAGTTAAAAATGGTGTACCACAAGGCTCAGTTTTAGGACCCACTCTCTTTACAATCTACATAGCTAATGTAGGTCACTGCATCCCTGATGCATCCTTACATTTCTATGCTGATGATACAGTTGTTTATTGCCGAGCTAAAACAGTAGCTAAGGCTTTCCAGTTACTACAATCCGCTTTTGACATCATCCAGTCAGATTTGTTCCGTCTCAAACTTGTCCTAAATGCTGATAAAACAAAAGGGATGTTTTTTTCAAATAGGAAGGCGGTTCCAGCAGATCCTCCTCTGATTTTTTCTTCAAATGGTGTCCCTATTGAGTTTGTTGATTCCTATAAATATCTGGGTATCCTGATCGATTCACATCTCTCTTTTAAACTCCACGTGGAAAACCTAGTGAAGAAACTGAAAGTTAAACTGGGTTTCTTTTTCAGAAACAGATCATGTCTAACACTGAATGTTAGGAAACGCCTTGTGTCTGTGACTTTCCTTCCCTCCATTGATTACGGTGACATTCTCTACATGAATGCTCCTACAAGCACCTGCGGATGTTGGATGTTGTCTATCATGGTGCATCCTGCAGATGTTGGATGTTGTCTATCATGGTGCATCCTGCAGATGTTGGATGTTGTCTATCATGGAGCACCCTGCAGATGTTGGATGTTGTCTATCATGGTGCACCCTGCAGATGTTGGATGTTGTCTATCATGGTGCACCCTGCAGATGTTGGATGTTGTCTATCATGGTGCATCCTGCAGATGTTGGATGTTGTCTATCATGGTGCACCCTGCAGATGTTGGATGTTGTCTATCATGGTGCATCCTGCAGATGTTGGATGTTGTCTATCATGGTGCACCCTGCAGATGTTGGATGTTGTCTATCATGGTGCATCCTGCAGATGTTGGATGTTGTCTATCATGGTGCACCCTGCAGATGTTGGATGTTGTCTATCATGGTGCACCCTGCAGATGTTGGATGTTGTCTATCATGGTGCACCCTGCAGATGTTGGATGTTGTCTATCATGGTGCACCCTGCAGATGTTGGATGTTGTCTATCATGGTGCACCCTGCAGATGTTGGATGTTGTCTATCATGGTGCACCCTGCAGATGTTGGATGTTGTCTATCATGGTGCATCCTGCAGATGTTGGATGTTGTCTATCATGGTGCACCCTGCAGATGTTGGATGTTGTCTATCATGGTGCACCCTGCAGATGTTGGATGTTGTCTATCATGGTGCATCCTGCAGATGTTGGATGTTGTCTATCATGGTGCATCCTGCAGATGTTGGATGTTGTCTATCATGGTGCATCCTGCAGATGTTGGATGTTGTCTATCATGGTGCACTAAGATTCATAACTGGTTGTGATTATCGTACCCACCACTGCACCCTGTATTCACTGGTTAACTGGACATCATTAACCTCACGCAGACTCTTCCACTGGTACATTTTCATCTTTAAATCACTTCTTGGTCTGCTGCCCTCATACATCTCCTCCTACATGTCTTTGCGTGAGTGCAGCTACAGCGTGCGCTCTCAGGACATGATTACCTGCAGTGTTCCGTCAGTGAGGACTGAACTTGGAAAAAGGGCCTTCTCCTACTCCGCTCCTGCTTCATGGAATATCTTACAAAAAGATCTGAAGCTCTCGACCTTGACTTCTCTAAATGGTTTTCAGAATCTGTTGGAATCCTGGCAAAAACCAATGCAGATTTGTTCCTGTCTTTGATTTTATACGTCTACCTTATAATGTTTTGCTAGTTTTTTGATACTTTGTTAAAAAAAAAAAAAACTTTCTTTTGTTTTTTTCTCTCTTTTGTTTTCTATTGTTTATTGTTTGTTTGTTTATTGTTTATTGTTTAAGGAAATTCTACCACTGCTGTTCATTGTTCTTTAGTTTTAGCAGGTCGCTTTCGTAAATGAGCCCATGAGGTTCAAAAGATTTACCTGACTAAATAAAGGTTGAATGAATGAATACCCACAAAATCCTCTACATCCTGATCTGGTCCTGATCTCTCTCTTGTGATCCAGACCTCGTGTACTCTGTGGTTCTGGATATTTCTGAAGGTCTTTCATAGTTTTTCTCTCGCTCCTGAACCTTTTCAGAGGCGTGTCTTGACCTCTGACCTCTCGCCTCATTCAGACAGATACTGGTTCCTGACTTCGAGGGCTTAACCTCGTGAACAGCTTGAACTCTTGTTAAAAACAATCTGCAGTGAAAACAAAACCACGCTTCAGGGTGAAAATGAACCATTTTTACAGACAGCACCTGAACACAACACACACTGGATCAACTGGTTCTGAAACTTTACTTTGAAAGTTCTCACCTTCAACTTCCTCCTGGCGTTGAATTTCTTTAGGCACTCGACTGTTTCCTGTCGGTGCATACAGGACGCCACCGTGGAGCGATGCTGAGAGGAAGAACACACACCATCATCATCATCATCATCATCATGAGCCTCATCATTATCACGAGTGATGAATGAAGGCGGCGAGTCTTACTGAGATCCAGGGGTGTTTGAGTGCCTCGGCAGCTGTGATCCGTTTGGCCGGGTTGATTGTTAACATCTTATTGATCAAATCTTTGGCTTCTGGAGTCACCGTGTCCCACTCAGGGGAAGGAAACTAGGAAGCAAGGAGAGGAGGCGAGGAAGGAAAGGACAAAGTAGAGGCAGAGAAAAATATCAATAAATTAAAGGCCCGCCTACATCTCACTGATCAGTTTCATTCAGTGGTGGGCAAATGAACGCTAGATAGCGCTAAAGCGCTAATCCGCTTACAGTGGACCTAAACTTTTTGTCAGCGTTTTTGTGGATTGACTAACTTTTATAATTCATAAGCGGATTTGTGCTATTTTTATTTAAAATGCAGTACCGCTAATAACTAATTATCTATCAGTAAAAACCAATAAACTTATTTACAAGCTCTTATGCTGCTTGTTTTACCTTTTTCCCCACCGTAAACAGCAGAGAGGAGGAAGGGTGTGAGGGGGAGGGGGGCAGAGCTGAGAACAGACTCGGATCTACCATGTAGGTAAATGCCTGGGGGTCCCATTTCAGCAGTGGCCCCGGCCCCGCCGCGCCCCGGCCAGTCACCTACATCCCTAACATTGATCCTGCTTGTTAATGTACATTTAACATAAAAATAATTATAGTTACGATGAAAACGATCATTAAATACGCAATAAAAAAAACGGTCGATTTCTTTATCCCCCTACTAAAAATGGACTATTCCATCTTGACATCTTCCGGGTCAGAGGTGAACTCAGGGGCTAATTCTGTGTCTAGCTGGTTGTTCTGGGTTACTAATGGATAAATCCGCAGAGAACCCCGCTGTTTCAAGCCAAATTAACGTGGCCGGAGGATTTTATTGTGTGTTTTGTGTCGACCATTCGACGGTGAGTCGTTAGTTTCATGTATTTGGGTTACTTTTATGTATAAATGCGGTGGCGACACACCCGTGTATTTGAGATTTAAACGTGGTTTTAGGGATTAAAAGATCATTCTATTTTTTGTTAATTTCGTGGCCGAATAGAATATATGTACGTAAAGTATTAAATAAATCCTTTGATTTTTGTAATTTCATCCTTTTAGGATCATTTTTGTTACTTTTCAGTTGGCAGTGTAGTGCAAATATTGATAACGCTGCCGGCTATATATAAATATATATATATATATATATATATATATATATATATATATATATATATATATATATATATATATATATATATATAAATATATAAATAGCGGATTAGATTAGCTTCCCCTAATTTTCATAAGACATTTGTGCTTTTGAAATTGTGGACCTAAAAAAATTAATAAGCGTTTTAGAAATTGTGGAACTAATTTTTTATTAGCGTTGCCCACCACTGGTTTCATTCATTCAACCTTTATTTCTACTACACGTTCATCCCATTGAGCCTCGCATGTAGGAGGAGATGTATGAAGGCAGCAGACCAAGAAGTGATTTAAAGATGAAAATGTTCCAGTGAGATAAACCAACTGGTGAGTCCATCATTACATGAATGAGTCATGTGACCTACATCATAGGCTCCAGCTTTGATCTGCTGATAGAGACGATGCTGATCTTCATCCCAGAATGGAGGATATCCCACCAACAGGATGTACAGGATCACACCTGAGGAGCAAACAAACAAATAAACAACAAAACAACGAGGTGGAGGAAACATGAAGTGTGTAGCAAAGCAGAGGGAAGTCTGACCGCAGGCCCAGAGGTCCACTGCCTTCCCGTACGGGTCCTTTCTCAGAACCTCTGGAGACAAATAACCAGGAGTGCCTGCAAAGCCTGAAAAAAAATGAAAACACAAGTTAGCTGCTGGACAAACAACCAACCATCCAACAAACCACCAAGAAATATCAAAATAATAATAATTGACAAGTTTTTAAATTTTGTATTTCTGTATGCCAACCCAAAGTATGTAACCAAAGTAATTATTATGGCATTTTGAAAGGACTTTGTCTTTTTTTATCAAACTATAAGGCCCTTATTTTAAGTTATATTTTTGATTTATATTAATAACAACGCTATTAAAGCTTCAGTATGTAGCTTTTTTTATAAACATATTTCTTCACTCTGTCACTACCTCCTGACAGACTGATGTTAGAGGGGTAATCTCTGAAAAAAAATATATATATATATTGTCCCCTTGCTTCTCCAGGTGGTAAATAAGCATTTCTAAAAAGAAAAGGTGACCCGCCATTTTCCAGCCAATAAAAACAGAGTTTGTAACCAGCCAATAAAAACAGAGCTTGAATTTGAATTTCAGCAGAGCAAGGGAGAGCAGAGCCATATATGGCTCTGAGGGGGAGGGATCAGAATGCTTTGCCTGTTGAAAATATTTCTAAGTGCTGCGTTCTACAGAAACTGCATACTGAACCTTTAATATAAATTAATAACGTTTCCCAGATGATTTTCACACCTGATGTGAACAGAGGAGCCTCGTCTGTGAATTAGACTAACAAAGATCTTAAGAAACACCTACTGTTAAGGTGTGAGGTGTGATTTGTCATTCTACATATGTATGTGTGTATCTTATCTCAGCCTTTAAAACCTGAACCACTCTCTGATCTTTGAATTGAGAAAGCTCCTCAGATGAAGAGAGAAACGTCTTCTGTTACAAATAAAGTCCAGTTGTTTCTGTATTGAACATTTTTTTATTTTATCATGTCCTGGATGACTGAGAATCTTCACCAGCATAAATCCACAAACACACAATGGAGTTCTTTCTGACCCTCTCTGTACTTCTCTATCAACATCCTCAAAGCAAAGATGCATCTGTGGTGCTCTTTCTTGGCATGAAACCATACTGCTGCTCACAGATAGTCACCTCTTGTCTAAGCCTTCCTTCCACAACTCTCTCCCAGATCTTCATCGTGTGACTCATCAACTTAATTTCTCTGTAGTTGCTATTTCAGTTCAGCATCTACAGCTCTTCAGTGGGGGGGTACCGCAGGGGTCCATCCTCGGTCCCCTTCTCTTTTCATTATACCTGCTTCCACTAGGTGCTATTTTCCGCAAACACAAAATAGCCTTTCATTTCTATGCCGATGATTGTCAAGTTTACTTCCCCCTGAGGCACAGAGGCTCACGCTCTATTCAACCCCTTCTCTGTACATCACCCTTGTTCTTAAAAATGAGCACAAGCACACTTCTTCTCCATTCTTCAGGTTTTTTCTCACCATCAAACATGTCGTTGAATATTTGAGTCAAAAACCTCACTGCCATCTCTCCAACACATTTCAGTATATACATATAACAGGTTTGGTTTATTAATCAAATGTAAAATCAACACAAGGTCAATAATACAATGAAATGCTGAGGATGAGAAGAACCGTCTCGAC
Source organism: Garcialebias charrua (assembly GCA_038048925.1). Taxonomy (NCBI): domain Eukaryota; kingdom Metazoa; phylum Chordata; class Actinopteri; order Cyprinodontiformes; family Rivulidae; genus Garcialebias; species Garcialebias charrua. The sequence goes on from JBBPBX010000307.1 coordinate 85,544, forward strand.
ACACAAAAAAACAACAGAAAATATCAAAACATGCAACAAAAATTCAGAAATAAGGCGCCAAAAGTGAAAAAGAAATAAATGTACAGCAGCATGGTCCTGATGACAGTGAGGTTCGGTTAGCAGCGTGGTTTTGTCAGCAGGTCCTGTCAACCCCTTTATGATAATAAGGACCGCAGCAGCTGCCTCAGACTGTCCTCCAGAACCGGGTCTGGCAGACAGAGAACATCCAAGGTTCCCCCGCAGAACCAAGCGGGTCTGTAGAGTACAATGTACATTCCGTGCAGGCAGATGGAGGGTCATGGATACAGCCGCCATGACAGGCCTGAGCCTGAGCCAGAGGATGGAGGGGGACAGGGAACTGAACCACGATGGCATGATGGCAAGGCAGCGACACACAAAACTCAAGAAGTGTGTCGCAGTCGTACCCGTACTGTGGGTGTACAGTGTAGGCACAAAAATGTTTAAATAAAAACAACAAGAATAAAAAAAAGATTACGTCAAAGCAGAGCTCCTATCTGTGCTGCCCTTCTGCAGCGCACGTGACATCAGAATCACAGCACATAACATATAACAATACTACATGACTAGTACAACCAGTACTGAGACACAGTACTTTCCTGAGCATTACAGTCAGTAGTATCTCACCGAACCAGGCCTGTTGGTCTCCTTCCACCTCGATTGCAAGGCCGAAGTCAGCCAGTTTCACCGCAGCTCCTTTGGATTTGGAAGCTAGCAAAAGGTTTTCAGGCTGCAGACACAGAACACATGATAACATGTTAATGCTGCCATTTGCTTGTTGTTAAGAATACTAACAATGCTAACTCTGCAAGAATGCCAACGGGATAACACGCTTGTCAGTTATAAGCTGTGTCCCAATCCAACGGCTGCATCCTTTGAAGGCCGCATTTGAAGACCGCTGACGTCACAGCAACACGCCGAGGCCTGTCCCAATTCGAAGACTCCTTCAACGTGGCCCACCACTGTGGTCTGCTTTTCCCCCAATTTCAAGGCCAGGTCCCGTGTATCCTTCACAGCCCACCCTATCCCAAGATGCATTGCCGTCTCAGAAAATTTTGGATGTAATGGCGACGAAGTAGCGACGGAATACACTTTTAAATGTAAGTATGCTAAAATCTGGGATTAAAAAATTAAAAGCCTAAAGCGGTTATGATTTAAGGCAGATGATAGGCTTTTGACATTTGAGTAGACATTTTTTTGTTTTATTTTTTGTCGGAGATCAGCTCGTACAATGGGTCACGTAGTATTTTCGCCACTAAGCTAATTTTACTTTTGATTTTTTTAAGGGAGCAAGGAGCAGACTGAAGCTTTTATTAAACTTCAGAATGAAAACAGCCACTTTTTCACGAGTGCAAAACAATCTGCAGCTGTGGCATGGAGGAACAAGACTGAATCAATTTTTTCATCTTATGCTTCTGAGTACAGTTTCAATAACCTTCATACTGAACAGAACCTGTGATCTTAATGAAGTACAGCTCCTCTTGTGTTGTGCTGTAGTTTTTCCAATATTAATATTTTCCATATTTCCCCTCTTCATTCATTTTATGTTGATGTTATTAGGATCATTTGGAGATGTTGAGCCTTCAGGACAAGGTCACTCCTCTGCAGGCAAAAAAGAAATAGGATAATCTAAAAAAAACAAAAAACTAAGTATGTGCATGTGCAATGAAGAATATAATTTGTACGTGCAGCTGTTAATACATGTAAAGTTTAAAAAAAGTTTGTTGCTCTTTTTGCCAACTGTGATGTTTCCTCTGTTCAGGACTCCAGGGTCAGGGGAAGGAGTTAGTGTGAAGCTGCTGCAACTTGGCCCTGGTTTGTTCTCATAGACGAGGTTTTAGGACAGACCTTCAACTGCACCTCCTGTCCTAACTGTCTCTATCACTGAGGACACTCCAGGTCCAAGCGCAGCAGTGGGTGACACAGGGCTGAGGAAAAAAGAGGAACAGACACATGGAAGAAAGAGGCAGCAGGACAGAGAGGATGATTTATTTCAGTTCATCAGAAGAGATGAAGCAGCAGAGAGAAGAACAAATGTAAGTAGAGACAGAATGGAGAAGGCTTTTCACAATTCTTTAAAGAATTTGCAAATAAATGAATTAATTGATTGTATTTTATGTTCTTGAAAAATGTGTTTTTTGTTTAAAATGTGAAAATAAAGTGATTACAAAAACTAGTAGTTGTCAATAATTCATTTTATTAACAGTAAGTTCGTTCAAAACAACAACAAAAGGTTCTGTGGCATGCCAGCCCTGCAAACCCACAGGACACCACCTCCAGGTCCTCTGGGCTTTCAGGCAAGTGGATGATCTGGTGGTGAAAGGACACAAACTCTTCTGTATGATGGATGACGCAGTGGACAGTAGAACAAGGACGATGCAGTGGACAGTAGAATGAGGACGATGCAGTGGACAGTAGAATGAGGACGATGCAGTGGACAGTAGAACAAGGATGATGCAATGGACAGTAGAATGAGGACAATGCAATGGACAGTAGAACGAGGATGATGCAGTGGACAGAAGATTGAGGATAATGCAGTGGACAGTAGAACAAGGACGATGCAGTGGACAGTAGAATGAGGACGATGCAGTGGACAGTAGAACAAGGACGATGCAGTGGACAGTAGAACAAGGATGATGCAGTGGACAGTAGAACGAGGACGATGCAGTGGACAGTAGAACGAGGACGATGCAGTGGACAGTAGAATGAGGACGATGCAGTGGACAGTAGAACGAGGACGATGCAGTGGACAGTAGAACGAGGACGATGCAGTGGACAGTAGAATGAGGACGATGCAGTGGACAGTAGAACGAGGACGATGCAGTGGACAGTAGAATGAGGACGATGCAGTGGACAGTAGAATGAGGACGATGCAGTGGACAGTAGAACGAGGACGATGCAGTGGACAGTAGAATGAGGACGATGCAGTGGACAGTAGAACAAGGATGATGCAATGGACAGTAGAATGAGGACAATGCAATGGACAGTAGAACAAGGATGATGCAGTGGACAGAAGATTGAGGATAATGCAGTGGACAGTAGAACAAGGACGATGCAGTGGACAGTAGAATGAGGACGATGCAGTGGACAGTAGAACAAGGACGATGCAGTGGACAGTAGAACAAGGATGATGCTATGGACAGTAGAACAAGGATGATGTAGTGGACTGTAGAATGAGGATGATGCAGTGGACAGTAGAATGAGGATGATGCAGTGGACAGTAGAACGAGGACGATGCAGTGGACAGTAGAATGAGGACGATGCAGTGGACAGTAGAACGAGGACGATGCAGTGGACAGTAGAATGAGGACGATGCAGTGGACAGTAGAATGAGGACGATGCAGTGGACAGTAGAATGAGGACGATGCAGTGGACAGTAGAATGAGGATGATGCAGTGGACAGTAGAATGAGGACGATGCAGTGGACAGTAGAACGAGGACGATGCAGTGGACAGTAGAATGAGGACGATGCAGTGGACAGTAGAATGAGGACGATGCAGTGGACAGTAGAACGAGAACGATGCAGTGGACAGTTGAATGAGGACGATGCAGTGGACAGTAGAAGAAGGATGATGCAATGGACAGTAGAATGAGGACAATGCAATGGACAGTAGAACGAGGATGATGCAGTGGACAGAAGATTGAGGATAATGCAGTGGACAGTAGAACAAGGACGATGCAGTGGACAGTAGAACAGGGATGATGCAATGGACAGTAGAACAAGGATGATGCAGTGGACAGTAGAATGAGGATGATGCAATGGACAGTAGAATGAGGATGATGCAATGGACAGTAGAATGAGGATGATGCAGTGGACAGTAGAATGAGGATGATGCAGTGGACAGTAGAATGAGGATGATGCAGTGGACAGTAGAATGAGGATGATGCAGTGGACAGTAGAATGAGGATGAAGAAGTGGACAGTAGAATGAGGATGATGCAATGGACAGTAGAATGAGGACGATGCAGTGGACAGTAGAACGAGGACGATGCAGTGGACAGTAGAACGAGGACGATGCAGTGGACAATAGAATGAGGATGATGCAGTGGACAGTAGAATGAGGATGATGCAGTGGACAGTAGAATGAGGATGAAGAAGTGGACAGTAGAATGAGGATGATGCAATGGACAGTAGAATGAGGATGATGCAGTGGACAGTAGAATGAGGATGATGCAGTGGACAGTAGAATGAGGATGATGCAGTGGACAGTAGAACGAGGACGATGCAATGGACTGTAGAATGAGGACGATGCAGTGGACAGTAGAACGAGGACAATGCAGTGGACAGTAGAATGAGGATGATGCAGTGGACGGTAGAATGAGGATGATGCAGTGGACAGTAGAATGAGGATGATGCAGTGGACAATAGAACAAGGACGATGCAGTGGACAGTAGAACGAGGATGATGCAGTGGACAGTAGAACGAGGATGATGCAATGGACAGTAGAATGAGGACGATGCAGTGGACAGTAGAACGAGAACGATGCAGTGGACAGTTGAATGAGGACGATGCAGTGGACAGTAGAACAAGGATGATGCAATGGACAGTAGAATGAGGACAATGCAATGGACAGTAGAACGAGGATGATGCAGTGGACAGAAGATTGAGGATAATGCAGTTGACAGTAGAACAAGGACGATGCAGTGGACAGTAGAACAAGGATGATGCAATGGACAGTAGAACAAGGATGATGCAGTGGACAGTAGAATGAGGATGATGCAATGGACAGTAGAATGAGGATGATGCAATGGACAGTAGAATGAGGATGATGCAGTGGACAGTAGAATGAGGATGATGCAGTGGACAGTAGAATGAGGATGATGCAGTGGACAGTAGAATGAGGATGATGCAGTGGACAGTAGAATGAGGATGATGCAGTGGACAGTAGAACGAGGACGATGCAGTGGACAGTAGAACGAGGACGATGCAGTGGACAATAGAATGAGGATGATGCAGTGGACAGTAGAATGAGGATGATGCAGTGGACAGTAGAATGAGGATGAAGAAGTGGACAGTAGAATGAGGATGATGCAATGGACAGTAGAATGAGGATGATGCAGTGGACAGTAGAATGAGGATGATGCAGTGGACAGTAGAACGAGGATGATGCAGTGGACAGTAGAACGAGGACGATGCAGTGGACAGTAGAATGAGGATGATGCAGTGGACAGTAGAATGAGGATGAAGAAGTGGACAGTAGAACGAGGATGATGCATTGGACAGTAGAATGAGGATGATGCAGTGGACAGTAGAATGAGGATGATGCAATGGACAGTAGAATGAGGATGATGCAGTGGACAGTAGAATGAGGATGATGCAATGGACAGTAGAATGAGGATGATGCAGTGGACAGTAGAACGAGGACGATGCAGTGGACAATAGAATGAGGATGATACAGTGGACAGTAGAATGAGGATGATGCAATGGACAGTAGAACGAGGACGATGCAGTGGACAGTAGAACGAGGACGATGCAGTGGACAATAGAATGAGGATGATACAGTGGACAGTAGAATGAGGATGATGCAGTGGACAGTAGAATGAGGATGAAGAAGTGGACAGTAGAATGAGGATGATGCAATGGACAGTAGAATGAGGATGATGCAGTGGACAGTAGAATGAGGATGATGCAGTGGACAGTAGAACGAGGACGATGCAGTGGACAGTAGAACGAGGACGATGCAGTGGACAGTAGAATGAGGATGATGCAGTGGACAGTAGAATGAGGATGAAGAAGTGGACAGTAGAACGAGGATGATGCATTGGACAGTAGAATGAGGATGAAGAAGTGGACAGTAGAATGAGGATGATGCAATGGACAGTAGAATGAGGATGATGCAGTGGACAGTAGAATGAGGATGATGCAGTGGACAGTAGAATGAGGACGATGAAGTGGACAGTAGAACGAGGACGATGCAATGGACAGTAGAATGAGGATGATGCAGTGGACAGTAGAATGAGGATGAAGAAGTGGACAGTAGAACGAGGATGATGCATTGGACAGTAGAATGAGGATGATGCAGTGGACAGTAGAATGAGGACGATGAAGTGGACAGTAGAACGAGGAAGATGCAGTGGACAGTAGAATGAGGATGATGCAATGGACAGTAGAACAAGGATGATGCAATGGACAGTAGAATGAGGATGATGCAGTGGACAATAGAACGAGGATGATGCAGTGGACAGTGGAATGAGGATGATGCAGTGGACAGTAGAACAAGGACGATGCACTGGACAGTAGAACAAGGATGATGCAGTGGACAGTAGAATGAGGACGATGCAGTGGACAGTAGAACGGGGATGATGCAGTGGACAGTAGAACGAGGAAGATGCAGTGGACAGTAGAACGAGGATGATGCAGTGGACAGTAGAACAAGGATGATGCAGTGGATAGTAGAATGAGTATGATGCAGTGGACAGTAAAATGAGGATGATGCAGTGGACAGTAGAACTAGGACGATACAGTGGACAGTAGAACGAGGATGATGCAATGGACAGTAGAATGAGGATGATGCAGTGGACTGTAGAATGAGGACGATGCAATGGACAATAGAAAGAGGACGATGCAGTGGACAGTAGAACGAGGACAATGCAGTGGACAGTAGAATGAGGATGATGCAGTGGACAGTAGAATGAGGATGATACAGTGGACAGTAGAACAAGGATGATGCAGTAGACAGTAGAACAAGGACGATGCAGTGGCCAGTAGAACGAGGATGATGCAGTGGACAGTAGAATGAGGACGATGCAGTGGACAGTAGCATGAGGACGATGCAGTGGACAGTAGAACGAGAACGATGCAGTGGACAGTAGAATGAGGACGATTCAGTGGACAGTAGAACAAGGATGATGCAATGGACAGTAGAATGAGGACAATGCAATGGACAGTAGAACGAGGATGATGCAGTGGACAGAAGATTGAGGATAATGCAGTGGACAGTAGAATGAGGACAATGCAATGGACAGTAGAACAAGGACGATGCAGTGGACAGTAGATTGAGGATAATGCAATGGACAGTAGAATGAGGACAATGCAATGGACAGTAGAACAAGGACGATGCAGTGGACAGTAGAACAAGGATGATGCAGTGGACAGTAGAATGAGGATGATGCAATGGACAGTAGAATGAGGATGATGCAGTGGACAGTAGAATGAGGATGATGCAGTGGACAGTAGAATGAGGATGATGCAGTGGACAGTAGAATGAGGATGAAGAAGTGGACAGTAGAATGAGGATGATGCAATGGACAGTAGAATGAGGATGATGCAGTGGACAGTAGAATGAGGACGATGCAGTGGACAGTAGAATGAGGACGATGCAGTGGACAGTAGAACGGGGATGATGCAGTGGACAGTAGAACAAGGACGATGCAGTGGACAGTAGAACGAGGACGATGCAGTGGACAGTAGAATGAGGATGATGCAGTGGACAGTAGAATGAGGATGAAGAAGTGGACAGTAGAACGAGGATGATGCACTGGACAGTAGAATGAGGATGATGCAGTGGACAGTAGAATGAGGATGATACAGTGGACAGTAGAATGAGGACGATGAAGTGGACAGTAGAACGAGGACGATGCAGTGGACAGTAGAATGAGGATGATGCAGTGGACAGTAGAATAAGGAAGATGCAGTGGACAGTAGAACGAGGATGATGCACTGGACAGTAGAATGAGGATGATGCACTGGACAGTAGAATGAGGATGAAGAAGTGGACAGTAGAACGAGGATGATGCACTGGACAGTTGAATGAGGATGATGCACTGGACAGTTGAACGAGGATGATGCAATGGACAGTAGAATGAGGATGATGCAATGGACAGTAGAATGAGGATGATGCAGTGGACAGTAGAATGAGGACGATGCAGTGGACAGTAGAACGGGGATGATGCAGTGGACAGTAGAACGAGGACGATGCACTGGACAGTAGAATGAGGATGATGCACTGGACAGTAGAATGAGGATGAAGAAGTGGACAGTAGAACGAGGACGATGCAGTGGACAGTTGAATGAGGATGATGCACTGGACAGTTGAACGAGGATGATGCAATGGACAGTAGAATGAGGATGATGCAATGGACAGTAGAATGAGGATGATGCAGTGGACAGTAGATTGAGGACGATGCAGTGGACAGTAGAACGGGGATGATGCAGTGGACAGTAGAACGAGGACGATGCAGTGGACAGTAGAACGAGGACGATGCAGTGGACAGTAGAACGAGGACGATGCAGTGGACAGTAGAATGAGGATGATGCAGTGGACAGTAGAATGAGGACGATGAAGTGGACAGTAGAACGAGGACGATGCAGTGGATAGTAGAATGAGGATGATGCAGTGGACAGTAGAATGAGGATGATACAGTGGACAGTAGAATGAGGACGATGAAGTGGACAGTAGAACGAGGACGATGCAGTGGATAGTAGAATGAGGATGATGCAGTGGACAGTAGAATGAGGATGAAGAAGTGGACAGTAGAACGAGGATTATGCACTGGACAGTAGAATGAGGACGATGCAGTGGACAGCCGAATGAGGACAATGCAGTGGACAGTTGAACGAGGACGATGCAGTGGACAGTAGAACGAGGACGATGCAATGGAAAGTTGAACGAGGACGATGCAGTGGACAATAGAATGAGGATGATGCAATGGACAGTAGAATGAGGATGATGCATTGGACAGTAGAATGAGGACGATGTAGTGGACAGTAGAACGAGGATGATGCAATGGACAGTAGAACGAGGACGATGCAGTGGACAGTTGAACGAGGATGATGCAATGGACAGTTGAACGAGGATGATGCAATGGACAGTAGAATGAGGATGATGCAATGGACAGTAGAATGAGGATGATGCAATGGACAGTAGAATGAGGACGATGCAGTGGACAGTAGAACGTGGATGATGCAGTGGACAGTAGAACGAGGACGATGCAGTGGACAGTAGAACGAGGACGATGCAGTGGACAGTAGAACGAGGACGATGCAGTGGACAGTAGAATGAGGTGGATGCAGTGGACAGTAGAATGAGGATGATGTAGTGGACAGTAGAATGAGGATGATGCACTGGACAGTAGAATGAGGATGATGCAGTGGACACTAGAATGAGGATGATACAGTGGACAGTAGAATGAGGACGATGAAGTGGACAGTAGAATGAGGACGATGCAGTGGATAGTAGAATGAGGATGATGCAGTGGACAGTAGAACGAGGATGAAGAAGTGGACAGTAGAACGAGGATGAAGAAGTGGACAGTAGAACGAGGATTATGCACTGGACAGTAGAATGCGGATGATAGAGTGGACAGTAGAATGAGGATGAAGAAGTGGACAGTAGAACGAGGATGATGCACTGGACAGTAGAATGAGGATGATACAGTGGACAGTAGAATGAGGACGATGAAGTGGACAGTAGAACGAGGAAGATGCAGGGGACAGTAGAATGAGGATGATGCAATGGACAGTCGAACAAGGATGATGCAATGGATCGTAGAATGAGGATGATGCAGTGGACAGTAGAATGAGGATGATGCAGTGGACAGTAGAACGAGGAAGATGCAGTGGACAGTGGAATGAGGATGATGCAGTGGACAGTAGAACAAGGACGATGCACTGGACAGTAGAACAAGGATGATACAGTGGACAGTAGAACGAGGATGATGCAGTGGACAGTAGAATGAGGACGATGCAGTGGACAGTAGAGCGGGGATGATGCAGTGGACAGTAGAACGAGGAAGATGCAGTGGACAGTAGAACGAGGACGATGCAATGGACAGTAGAACTAGGACGATACAGTGGACAGTAGAACGAGGATGATGCAATGGACAGTTGAACATGGACGAATCAGTGGACAGTAGAACGAGGATGATGCAATGGACAGTAGAATGAGGATGATGCAGTGGACAGTAGAACAAGGACGATGGAGTGGACAGTAGGACAAGGATGATGCAGTGGACAGTAGAACAAGTATGATACAGTGGACAGTAGAATGAGGACGATGCAGTGGACAGTAGAACGGGGATGATGCAGTGGACAGTTGAACGAGGAAGATGCAGTGGACAGTAGAACGAGGACGATGCAGTGGACAGTAGAACGAGGACGATGCAGTGGACAGTAGAATGAGGATGATGCAGTGGAAAGTAGAACAAGGACGATGCAGTGGACAGTAGAATGAGGATGATGCAATGGACAGTAGAATGAGGATGATGCAGTGGACAGTAGAATGAGGACGATGCAGTGGACAGTTGAACGAGGACGATGCAGTGGACAGTTGAACGAGGACGATGCAGTGGACAGCAGAATGAGGACGATGCAGTGGACAGTTGAATGAGGACGATGCAGTGGACAGTAGAACGAGGACGATGCAATGGACAGTTGAACGAGGACGATGCAGTGGACAATAGAATGAGGATGATGCAATGGACAGTAGAATGAGGATGATGCATTGGACAGTAGAATGAGGACGATGTAGTGGACAATAGAATGAGGATGATGCAATGGACAGTAGAACGAGGACGATGCAGTGGACAGTAGAATGAGGATGATGCAGTGGAAAGTAGAACAAGGACGATGCAGTGGACAGTAGAATGAGGATGATGCAGTGGAGAGTATAATGAGGATGATGCAGTGGACAGTAGAATGAGGACGATGCAGTGGACAGTTGAACGAGGACGATGCAGTGGACAGTTGAACGAGGATGATGCAGTGGACAGTTGAACGAGGATGATGCAATGGACAGTAGAATGAGGACGATGCAGTGGACAGTTGAACGAGGATGATGCAGTGGACAGTTGAACGAGGTTGATGCAGTGGACAGTTGAACGAGGATGATGCAATGGACAGTAGAATGAGGATGATGCAATGGACAGTAGAATGAGGATGATGCAATGGACAGTAGAATGAGGATGATGCAATGGACAGTAGAATGAGGATGATGCAATGGACAGTAGAACGAGGACGATGCAGTGGACAGTTGAACGAGGATGATGCAGTGGACAGTTGAACGAGGATGATGCAATGGACAGTAGAATGAGGACGATGCATTGGACAGTTGAACGAGGACGATGCAGTGGACAGCAGAATGAGGACGATGCAATGGACAGTAGAATGAGGATGATACAGTGGACAGTAGAATGAGGATGATGCAGTGGACAGTTGAACGAGGACGATGCAGTGGACAGTAGAATGAGGATGATGCAGTGGACAGTAGAATGAGGATGATGCAGTGGACAGTAGAACGAGGACGATGCAGTGGACAGTAGAATGAGGACGATGCAGTGGACAGTAGAATGAGGACGATGCAGTGGACAGTAGAATGAGGACGATGCAGTGGACAGTAGAATGAGGACGATGCAGTGGACAGTAGAATGAGGACGATGCAGTGGACAGTAGAATGAGGACGATGCAGTGGACAGTAGAATGAGGACGATGCAGTGGACAGTAGAACGAGGACGATGCAGTGGACAGTAGAACGAGGACGATGCAGTGGACAGTAGAATGAGGATGATGCAGTGGACAGTAGAATGAGGACGATGCAGTGGACAGTTGAATGAGGACGATGCAGTGGACAGCAGAATGAGGACGATGCAGTGGACAGTAGAATGAGGATGATGCAGTGGACAATAGAATGAGGATGATTCAACCTCTGCTCGACTGCCTGGCTTACATCAGGGACTGGATGGCTTTAAATTTCTTAAGCTTCAACGATAAGAAGTCTGAAGCCATATTGTTCCTTCCCAATGACACAACCTCAAACCACTGCATTGACCTGTCTGCTCTACCCCTGTCCGAAAAACAAAAAGTCACAAATCTGGGAGTGATAATGGATCCTTCCATGAAACTCAACAGTCATGTAAACATGATCGTCAAATCCTGTTTTTTCCAGCTGAGGCGTCTGTCTAAGCTGAAGCCCATATTATCCAAAAACAACCTGGAGACAGTGATTCACGCATTCATTACATCTAGGCTTGATTACTGCAATTCACTTCTGTTTGGCGTCAGTCAAGCCACCATTGCACGATTACAACTGGTTCAGAACGCAGCTGCCCGATTTTTAACCAGCACACGCAAAAGAGAGCACATTACACCAGTCTTGGCCTCCCTTCACTGGCTACCGGTTCATCTTCGAATCCAATTCAAAATTCTCATGTATGTCTACAAATCGCTGAACAGTCTCGCCCCCGCCTATCTCTCGGATCTGATACACCCATATGTCCCTCCACGTGCTTTGAGGTCAGAGGATCAGGTACTCTTAATAGTTCCAGAAACTCGCCTTAAGCGCAGGGGTGACAGGGCGTTCTCTGTAGCAGGCCCAAGACTCTGGAACGAGTTACCGCTGCTCATCAAACAGGCCCCCTCCCTCTCGGTTTTCAAATCCCGGTTAAAAACTCACTACTACTCCATTGCTTTCAATGCCAGCTGATTTGTATTGGATCGTTTGATTTATGATCTGCAATGTTTTTATGTTTTTCGTGTTGTACTTCATTGTCTGTGTTGCCTGTTGCGTGTTTGTTTGTCCAGCACTTTGTGTGGACTTGTTCCTGTTTAAAGTGCTTTATAAATAAAATGGTATGTATGGTATGATGCAGTGGACAGTAGAACGAGGACGATGCAGTGGACAATAGAATGAGGATAATGCAGTGGACAATAGAATGAGGATGATGCAGTGGACAATAGAATGAGGATGATGCAGTGGACAATAGAATGAGGATGATGCAGTGGACAATAGAATGAGGATGATGCAGTGGACAGTAGAACGAGGATGATGCAGTGGACAGTAGAACGAGGATGATGCAGTGGACAATAGAATGAGGATGATGCAGTGGACAATAGAATGAGGATGATGCAGTGGACAATAGAATGAGGATGATGCAGTGGACAATAGAATGAGGATGATGCAGTGGACAGTAGAATGAGGATGATGCAGTGGACAGTAGAATGAGGATGATGCAGTGGACAGTAGAATGAGGATGATGCAGTGGACAGTAGAATGATGATGATGCAGTGGACAGTAGAATGATGATGATGCAGTGGACAATAGAATGATGATGATGCAGTGGACAATAGAATGATGATGATGCAGTGGACAATAGAATGATGATGATGCAGTGGACAGTAGAATGAGGATGATGCAGTGGACAGTAGAATGAGGATGATGCAGTGGACAATAGAATGATGATGATGCAGTGGACAATAGAATGATGATGATGCAGTGGACAATAGAATGAGGATGATGCAGTGGACAATAGAATGAGGATGATGCAGTGGACAGCAGAATGAGGACGATGCAGTGGACAGTAGAATGAGGCGTCACAAACACTCCTGAGACGACCTGCAGGATGCTCCACCTGCCAGCCAGAAAACAAACACCAGGGTCTCAGCTGTGGCCCCACCAACCATGTCGTTGATCCAGGTCCAGGAGAAGAAGCAGCTCTGCCAGAGACTCCCTGCTTCATCAGATATCCGGTCTAGGATCTTCTTGGTTAAAGTAACGGTCCAGGACTGGGACACTCAGGTCCAGGACTGGGACACTCAGGTCCAGGACTGGGACACTCAGGTCCAGGACTGGGACACTCAGGTCCAGGACTGGGACACTCAGGTCCAGGACTGGGAGACTCAGGTTAATCCTCCAGTACAAGGGTCTGGTCTGGTTCAGGAAATGTAGAGAACAACAAAAACATTATTAGTTTAAGATTTAATTTTTATAAGATATCAAAGCATTGTCATAATAATGAGGCCTAATGTAAATATACTGATGCTCAGTGAAAAGACTTGAGTGCTATTTTATTAATAAAATAAATGAAAGACCCTGTTTTTAACATTTTTACAACCACTTTATGTACTGATGGATTTTATACAATAAAATATTGGAAAATGTTATATGCTGTATTCTAAATGTAAGATAAGTTAAATATTATAATATATAAAATTGTATTAAATTATGACTAAGATAAATTTAGATTTTATTTATTATGCACAGGTTAATAAAATTAATACGTATTAGTCTGTCAGTCACTGAAATTATCTATGAAACCAGCTGAAGTTGACATTTATTCCTTTAAAGTTTTGAAGACAAATAAAAAAGTAAGTTACCTGGATATGACTGTTTGTCAGCAGAAGATATAAAACATGACGTCAGCTGTGATAAAGTTCTGTATTTCCTCTAGAATTAAAAAAGCAGTAAAAACAACAACATGTCGATCTCCATTATTTCTTCGACTGAGCGATGTCACGGTTGTTAGGCGAGAGGACACACGCCGACGTAACCCTGAAGGTTAGACCTGTCCCAATCCACAGCCGCTGACTTCCGGTCCATGTGGTCTTTGAAGGACCCAGCTTACGTCGACCGGGTCCTTCAAAGAATGCAGCCGTTCGATTGGGACACAGCTTCAGTCACATGCAACCATCAAAATGTAATTTTTTGAACAGAAAACTAAAACTTTTGTGAAACTCTTTACATTGAACACTTTTCAGTTTTACAGAATCTTTTCGGAAATGACCGGTTCTTCAGAACAGTCCAGTTAGCTCAGACAGATGATACCTTCAGGTCTCGGTGGACCACACCCATCTGATGACAGTGAAGCACGGCCTCCAAAATCTGCTGGATACAATGGCTGCAGACAGAGGTCAAAGGTCAACGTGAAGAGCTGAGGGGTGCCTTGCAGATGATGCAGGTGTGGCTCTTACCTGGCATCAGCTTCGCTGTAATATTCTCTGGCTACGATGTCTTCGAACAACTCCCCACCTGTCACTCTGTGAAACAAAACACACATCAGCTACACACAGACAAACAACGGAAGGAGAACGCAAATGAAAGCTTCAAAATTCATAGAAATAGTCCACAAGACGACAATGACACAAAAACAAAATGAATGTTTTTATTCTCAAAATGACAAAAAAAATGGCAAACTTTAATTCAACAATTAACAACACAACAATAACAAATGAAACCTGAACGAACGCAACAAAAGAGACTGACAAACAGACAAACAGCTGATTGTGAACTCACAGGTCAAAAATGAGGTAATGATGAGCCTCTTCTGAAATGCTGTCATGGAGCCGAACTGAAATACAAAAACAAGGTTTTTATTAAACTGACTCAGAGTACTGTGATATACCATAATGAACCATGACATCCATCATCTTTTTCAACTCTTTTTCAACTCTTATCTCTCCGACCGCACTCAATTCATTCAGATTAAATCCTTCCGTTCCCAGTCTTCCCCCGTCTCCATGGGTGACCCCAAGGCTCTGTCCTTGGAACCCTCCTTTTCATCATTTACCTCCTTCCTCTAGGTCACATCTTCCGGAAATACGGCGTCCATTTACACTGTTATGCTGATGACACACAGCTCTACTTGTCATTAAAACCTAACTCCACCCACCCACACTCCACCCTCAACGAGCTAAATCACTGGTTTTCTAACAATTTCCTTCAACTAAACAGCAACAAAACAGAAATCATTCTTGTTGGTACCAAAAACTCTATTTCAAAATCAGAACATCTTCTCGTCCCCCTTAACAACTCTCTGCTATCCCCCTCCCCTCAGGTCAAGAGCCTCGGTGTCATCCTCGACACCACTCTCTCCTTCACTTCACACATCAACAATATTACTCGGTCTGCCTATTTCCACCTCCGTAATATTAACCGTCTCCGTCCTTCTCTCACACCCCGCTCCACAGCCATCCTGGTGCACAGTCTTGTGACTTCCCGTATCGATTACTGCAACTCCCTTCTCTACGGCCTCCCCAACAAATCTCTCCACAAGTTACAGATGGTCCAGAACTCAGCTGCCCGTGTCATCACTCAAACCTCCTACTATAACCACATCACTCCTGTCCTGCAGCAGCTCCACTGGCTCCGGTTAAATCACGCATCATCTTCAAAATTCTACTCCTCACGTTCAAATCTATCCACAACCTTGCCCCTCCTTATCTATCTGACCTCCTACAAATCTCCATCCCATCACGCTCTCTCAGATCCTCCTCTTTCGCTACATCTCCATGTACCCTCTGCCCGCCTCTCCACCATGGGGAGCAGGGTCTTCACCTGCTCTGCCCCTCACCTCTGGAACGCTCTACCACCAGACCTTCGAAACACCACCTCCCTTTCCCTGTTTTATGCCTCATCCTCACCTAAAGCATATCGCGCTTCCAAAAATCTCCAAACGCACTGTACTGGCTGCTTGTCAACAGATGACTGTCCTCATCTAACGCGTCTGCAGTGGGAGGAGGAGCGTGTTGGTCCTCTTCCGCTCCGGTGTTTGTTTATTTCCGGTCTCAGAAAAATGGCGGACGCAATACGAAGAATTGCCTTGTACTTAATCTACAAAGCAGCAACACGCAGACGCCGTGCACAACGACGATTCTGGATTCACCCCACATTAGAGAGGCGTCATGGATTCGGTGAATTTCACCATCTGATCCAGGAGCTGCGCGCAGACGAGGAGCGCTTTCAGCGGTACTTCCGTGTCACCCGCCCCCAGTTTGACGACCTGCTGTAAGTTTCTCCTCCATGTTTACCGCGGGATTTTTTTCATCTGTTAAACGTTTCGCGCGGTGCCCACCTAATTCCGTCCCGTCGTCGTTGCGTGATCACATGGCAGAGTCTCTCCTGATTGGTCCTGATTGTTTGCTGCTGAGCAGCGAGCTGAATCTAGCTGTGGAAGCACGGAATGCCGTGCTTCCACAGCTGTGCTGCCGAGCAGCACAGTCGCTGCTCGGATGCGACGCGGGAGTAGGAAACAGCTGCTGCTCACTTTCGCGCTGCTTGTATGCTGTAGATGCGCCGCGACACGACCCGCTGCTCCAAGATTCGCGTCCCCATAGACTTCAATGTAAAGTGGCTGCTTCGGCTGCGCGAGATGCGTGCGGTGGGGATCCAGCATAAGACTGCTCTGAAAACGCATCTCATTAGACTAGCTTATCATTAACTTTACTAAATGTATTTTTATTATTTTGCATTTTATATTCTTTATTTATTTTAAATTTCAATTTGTTCCTGCTGATGATTCAACTGTGTTGTTTTTACACAATCTCTGTGATATGTTTCTTGCTGTGAAGTGTCCTTGGGTGTCCTGAAAGGCACTTAAAAAAAAAAGAAAAGATTATTATAACATCCCATATCGAACCATAACATCTCGTGATGAACCATAACATTCCATTATGAACCACGATATCCCATAATGAACAATATCATTGTAGAATCATTGGACACTGACCCAGCAGGGACATCCTATATTGTAAAGTAAATTTCAACATTTACAGAGGTGTAGCTTCTCTTTTTCAGTCAGCACTATTGATTAATACTAAATCAATAAGTAGTTACAATACTTTTTGAATCTCTGTTTCTAAGTCTATCCCATCCTAAATGGAAAACAGAACGGCCACTCTCACTAGTTGTTATATATCGTCCACCAGGCTCCTATGCTCAGTTCTTGTCTGAATTCTCAGAATTCTTAACTTACTTACTACTAAATACTTATAAAGTTAATAATGGGTGATTTCAATATTCAAGTAAATGTTGACAGTGATTCTTCAAGCATAGCTTTTAAAAACTTAATAGAGTCGATTGGTTTTACCCAAAACGTCTAAACTGAGCTTGGTCCGCATTGCCGGCAGTAAGTCAGGCTCGTTTCCAGTGAGAGTTGGACTCCGCCAAGGTTGCCCTTTGTCACCGATTCTGTTCATAACTTTTATGGACAGAATTTCTAGGCGCAGCCAAGGTGTTGAGAGGATCCGTTTTGGTGGCCTTAGAATCTCTTCTCTGTTTTTTGCAGATGATGTGGTCCTATTGGCTTCATCAGTTCGTGATCTACAGCTTTCGCTGGAGCGGTTTGCAGCTGAATGTGATGCGGCCGGGATGAGGATCAGTTCCTCCAAATCCGAGGCCATGGTCTTGAGCCGGAAAAGGGTAGCATGCCTTCTCCAGGTCGGGGAGGAGGTCCTGCCCCAAGTGGAGGAGTTTAAGTATCTCGGGGTCTTGTTCACGAATGAGGGAAAACTGGAGCGTGAGATCGATAGGCGGATAGGTGCAGCGTCCGCAGTGAAGCGGGCGCTGTACCGGTCTGTCGTGGTGAAGAGAGAGCTGAGTCAAAAGGCAAAGCTCTCAATTTACCGATCGATCTACGTTCCCACCCTCATCTATGGTCATGAGCTTTGGGTTATGACCGAAAGAACAAGATCTCGGATACAAGCGGCTGAAATGAGTTTTCTCCGCAGGGTGGCTGGACTCTCCCTTAGAGATAGGGTGAGAAGCTCAGTCATCCGGGAGGGACTCGGAGTAGAGCCGCTGCTTCTCCACATCGAGAGGAGCCAGTTGAGGTGGCTCGGGCATCTGGTTAGGATGCCTCCTGGACGCCTCCCTGGTGAGGTGTTCCGGGCATGTCCCACCGGGAGGAGACCCAGAGGAAGACCCAGGACACGCTGGAGGGACTATGTTTCTCGGCTGGCCTGGGAACGCCTTGGGATTCCCCCAGAGGAGCTGCTCCAAGTGGCTGGGGAGAGGGAAGTCTGGGCCTCCCTACTTAGGCTGCTACCCCCGCGACCCGACCCCGGATAAGCGGAAGAATGGATGGATGGATGAAAAAGTTCATAGCATTAAATTCAAACAGAAGTTCAAATTATTTCATCCTGAAAGAACTCTGGCTAACTACTGTAGCTTTTTTATAACATGGAGTTAAACTCAAAGTTGTCTCCTCAGATAAATAGTGTTACAATTATTTTTATATTAAAGTTTCTGTTAACTTATTATTTTTATATTTGATTGTTTTTGTTCAGTGCCCTGAGACGACTTCTGTTGTGACTTGGAGCTATACAGTATAAATAAACTGAACTGAATTGACATGTCTTTTTAACCCAGCCTACAAAAAGAATCAGAATCGAGAATCGAAAAGAATCAGAATCAAATTGAAGAATCGGAACCGGAATTGCTCAAATTCAAACGATGCCCAACCCTAATCAGGAATGAGATCATCAGAGGTACAGCACATGTTGAACAACTGGGAGATAAAGTTAGGGAGGCCAGACTGAGATGGTTTGGACATGTCCAGAGGAGGGACAGTGGTTTGGACATGTCCAGAGGAGGGACAGTGGTTTGGACATGTCCAGAGGAGGGACAGTGGTTTGGACATGTCCAGAGGAGGGACAGTGGTTTGGACATGTCCAGAGGAGGGACAGTGGTTTGGACATGTCCAGAGGAGGGACAGTGGTTTGGACATGTCCAGAGGAGGGACAGTGGTTTGGACATGTCCAGAGGAGGGACAGTGGTTTGGACATGTCCAGAGGAGGGACAGTGGTTTGGACATGTCCAGAGGAGGGACAGTGGTTTGGACATGTCCAGAGGAGGGACAGTGGTTTGGACATGTCCAGAGGAGGGACAGTGGTTTGGACATGTCCAGAGGAGGGACAGTGGGTATATTGGTAGAAGGATGTTAGAAATGCAGCTGCCAGGAAAAAGACACAGAGGAAGAACAAAGAGGAGATATATGGATGCAGTTAGAGAGGACATGGAGGTAGTTGGAGTGAGGACAGAGGATGCAGAGGACAGAGTGAGGTGGAGGAGGATGACTCGCTGTGGCGACCCCTGAAAAGGGAAAAGCTGAAAAAAGAAAAAAATAAGATTGAGATGCTCTCCTGGACAAATATAGGACACAATGAGACGATGTGGACAGGTCTGGTGATAGAATCTGGACTCTATCTCGTCCTGCAGCGCTGCCATCATGTTTTTGCCTTTATTGTATAATATCACATATCATTAGAGAGGAAGGACAAACTGTTGCTGCCCACCCACACACACACACACACACACACACACACACA
>JBBPBX010000307.1:119940-139021 GCA_038048925.1 Garcialebias charrua
TTGTGATGCATCCCACCACCGCTGTATCATCTGCAAACTTAACAATATGACAGCCTGGAAGTGTGGCTGTACAATCATATGTGAGCAGAGTGAACAGAAGGGGGCTCAGCACACATCCCTGAGGAGAGCCAGTGCTGAGGGTTATGGTGGAGGAGGAGAAGTTGTGGATCTTCACGGACTGTGGTCTGTCTGTTAAGAAGTCTAGTATCCAGTTACAAATAGAGGGGCTTAGTCCAAGTGTAGATAGTTTGTCTATCAGAGTTTGGGGGATCATGGTGTTGAAGGCAGATGTGAAGTCCACAAAGAGCAGACGCACGTATGAGTCCTTCTGATCCAGGTGGGTGAGAGCAGTGTGGACCACGGAAGAAATGGCGTCCTCTGTTGATCGGTTCTCACGGTATGCGTATTGATGAGGGTCCTCATTGATGTTGACGGTTGCCTTGATGTGGGACATGACCAGTTTCTCAAAACATTTAGCGACTATCGGGGTGAGGGCCACCGGTCTATAGTCATTCAGACCAGTCACTGTGGAGCTCTTTGGGACTGGGATGATGGTCGCGGTCTTCAGGCAGGTGGGAACTGACTCCAGTGCAAGTGAGGTGGTGAAGATGTCAGCCAGCACCTCACAGAGCTGGTCCGCACATTCCTTCAGAACTTTCCCTGGGATGTTGTCTGGTCCGGTTGCTTTATGAGGATTAATCTTTCTGAGACTGCCTCTCACTTCTGCTGCGGACACCCTGAGATGCTCTTCATCTGGTGATGAGGTGAGTCTGGTGCTAGCTGGTCTGTTTGGATCATCAAAACGTGCATAAAACTTATTGAGGGCATCAGGCAGAGATGGGTCCCTGGGGCATTGTTTGTTTTTGCCTTTGTAGTCTGTTATGCATTTAATACCCTTCCACATGCTCCGTGGGTCTTGTGAGGTGAACTGTCCCTCAATCCTCTGTGCATACGTGGCCTTGGCCTTCTTAATGCCATCCTTCAGTTCATTCCTGCTCTTTCTCAGCTCCTCTTTATCTCCTGACTTGAATGCAGTGTCTCTGGCTGCTAGCAAGGCGTGAACTTCTTTATTTAACCAGGGTTTCCGGTTCGGGTAGGATTTCACATATTTTTTTATGGATACATTTTCAGAGCATGTACTGATGTAACCCAGGACTGAGGAAGCGTACAATTCCATGTCCACTGAACTACCATCAGTGGCTGCTTCTCTGAAAACAGACCAGTTTGTCCTCTCAAAACAGTCTCTCAACATGGGGGAACTATCTTGAGGCCAGATTGTTATTTCTCTTTGTTCCGGCTTCCGGCGCCTGAGTGGAGGGAGTTCTCTTGGCGCCAGAATCAGAGAGTCGTGATCGGAAGATCCGAGCGCTGGGCGTGTCTTCGCCGTGTACGCTCCCTTTACATTTGTGAAGACTTGGTCGAGTGTTTTATCTCCTCTCGTGGCTGCGAAGACGTTCTTATTGAAGGCTGGGAGGGACACCTGGAGATCCACGTGATTGACGTCCCCGCAAACAATGAAATGTTTGTGTGATGTGTCTTATGGTTGAAGTATTACGTCTGATGCTAGGTAGTTGGGTTCAACATGTTCTGTTTTTATTTTTATCTCAACTATATGCTGTTTTGTATGATGGAGCTTTAGGGCCACGCTAAGAAAAAAAAATTACATAACGAGAAAAAAGTCATAAAAGTGGGAGAATAAAGTTGTACGAGAAGAGACTAGGAAATATTACAAGAATAAATTTGTAGTATTATGAGAATAAAGTCACAATATTACAAGAATAAAGTCATAATATTACGAGAATAAATTCACAATATAACGAGAATAAAGTCATAATATTATGAGAATAACGCCATAATTTTATGAGAATAAAGTCAATATTATGAGAATAAAGTCATAATATTATGAGAATAAAGTCATAATATTATGAGAATAAAGTCACAATATTACAAGAATAAAGTCATAATATTACGAGAATAAATTCACAATATTATGAGAATAAAGTCATAATATTATGAGAATAAAGTCATAATACTATGAGAATAAAGTCAATATTATGAGAATAAAGTCATAATATTATGAGAATAAAGTCATAATATTACGAGAATAAAGTCATAATATTATGAGAATAAAGTCAATATTATGAGAATAAAGTCATAATATTATGAGAATAAAGTCATAATATTATGAGAATAAAGTCATAATATTATGAGAATAAAGTCATAATTTTACGAGAATAAAGTCATAATATTACGAGAATAAAGTCATAAAATTAAGAGAATAAACTTTTAATACATCCTGGGTCGGCTTGTGCCTGCTGTGGACAGCCTCCGGTGCGAGTCTGTGTTTATGAAGTAGTCCACGATCACTTTTGGGTCACTGTTTGTGAAATATGCCTCCATCCACATTATGTGATGACAAAATCCCTCAATGCAGCCATTAATTGCAATGCTATATGGCTTCAGTTTATCATAAGAACCCATATGCCACAGTGCGTTGGGCCTCCTGCTATTGTACTGCAGACGCCAACATTCATTATTTTACCGCAGTAAGCATGACTTTATTTTGATAATATTACGAGTTTACAGTAGTCCCTCGTTTATCGCGGAGGATACGTATCTTGAAGACCCGCGATAAGTGAAAAACCGCGAAGTAGGAATAATAGTGCAAGTAATAAGTGGTAGTTTATTTTAGTATTTGCAATGTTCTAAACAAAGTTTCTAAACTGCTCATCTGCTCACAAAGACACATGTTCATGCTGCTGTTTGGCGTAATGTTTTATGCTAGTGCTTAGTGTACATTTAGTTGATGTTTTTCTTAGTTCATATCTTAGATGTTATTAATGTTTTTCTTTTACATTTTATTGTTGAATGTAACTGGGACCCTGTGTACACAATTTTGTTCCACCACATGTACCACATGTGATGTGAATGACAAACAAAGAACCTTGAATCCTTGAACTTTATTCTCGTAATACTATGACTTTATTCTTCTTCGTATTTTTTTTCTTCTTAGTGTGGTCCTAAAGCTCCATCATAGTTTAGAACTACAAAGTACTTCAGCTTTTCACTTTTGTACCCTCCGTTACAGTTTTACATTTTTTATATAAAGCCTCTAATAGTAGCTTAAGGCATAGCATGTCCAAACAAACACAAGCCGGACTCTGAAAAGACTGGTGAGTGTTCTTATACTCTGGTTAAGTGTCCTCCAGGATGTGTATTAGTGCAAAAACAAGGTCTTAACAGGAATGATGTTAAAATGCACTAAATATTATCAGTAATTTCCACACTGTTAAGTAAACACAACTGCAAAAAAAATTAGATTAAAAAAAGTATTGTTTTAATATTGGTTTCTATTAAAAGTTTCAAAAGTTTTTTTTTTCTCTCTTTTTGTTTTCTATTGTTTATTGTTTGTTTGTTTATTGTTTAATGAAATTCTATCACTGCTGTTCATTGTTCTTTAGTTTTAGCAGGTCGCTTTCGTAAATGAGCCCATGAGGTTCAAAAGATTTACCTGACTAAATAAAGGTTGAATGAATGAAAAAAAAGCACAAACAGAATAAATTTAAATTTGTGGCATTTGCGATAAGAGGTTAGCAAATACTATAGTCAATGTAATTAATACCAAAAAATACTAAACAGTTAGAAGCAGCACAACCATTTATTATTAGACTTTCTTATTCACATTTGTTGTTTAAAATGGTAGTTTATTTACTGGTAAGTAAACAATATTAAGCAAAAATATGAATTGGTCATTGTGTAATCTGAGATTTAAAGGATCCAAGGTTCTTTATTTGTCATTCACACCACATGTGGTACATGTGGTGGAACGGAATTGTGTACACAGGGTTCCAGTTACATCCAGCAAAATAATTAAAATTTGTGTAAAAGAAAAACAGTAATAAGATCTAAGATATGAACTAAGAAAAACATTTAATAAAAAATACACCAAGCACTAGTAGTTTAGTGTGTTTTTCCATTGACCTTTAAAACTCACTTAAAACACCAAAACTCACCTGTCTTAAAAGGTTAGCAAAGCTCATGGAGTTGAGTATATTTTATGGAGTTTTATTAGTTGGGACAAAAACCAACATGCAAAACTTTTTGTCCTTTTCTCTTGAAAATATACTGTATCGTAATTAGCCTAATCCCACTCAACATCTCGCTTTATGTTTTCAGAATGGGTTCCACTGATCTTTTAAAAAGTATGAAACACTAAAATGTAATAAAAAAGAACAAGTTCTCTAGATTTTAGACTGATACAAATTCATGTTCCCAATATAAAGTGGTAATAACTTACTAAACTGCAGAGAGGGGGCTACACAGCTCCATGTATTTATGGCTGCCCACGTACACTTCCATGATCACTCTGCCAGATCCCAATGTCTCAGCCGGGTGAGGAACATGGCTTCTGACCCTTTCCAACCCAGACTGCATTAATCCAACCTTCTGCCCACTGGCAAGTGGTACCAAAGTCTTAAATGTAGAGCAAATAGAAACAGTTTTAACCCATGGGCCATAACAACTGATCTAATGTAAAAGTTGAAGTGGGACGAAGTGGAAGTCATTTTATGTGCACTTTTAACTTAAAAAAAAAATCATTTTATTTTTGTTTCTGCTGTCATTTTATCAGATTGCCTTTCTAAAAGATGCAGATACGCTAAATTGATGATTTTTATTGATTTATTTGTGCACAGGCTGTACAATTACGACAAATCCAGCTCTATCAATCCATCCATCCATTATCTTTACCCGCTTCTTCCTTTTTGGGTCGTTGGTGCCCATATCCGGCTATCAGTATGCGAGAGGCGGGGGACACCCTGGACATGTCTCCTGTCCATCACAGGGACACAAAGAGACAAACAACCGTTCACTCTGTCACTCACTAGGGACAATTTATAGTTAATCTTTTCTAAAACTACTAAGTACAGTTATTTGCTATTTCTAGATTGTCAAAATTTGTTGCCACTGTATTTATAATTCAATTAAATGCAAAAATACTTTATTAATCCCTACAGGAAATTAATTATTGTTGTAGCTCATTATCTTGGTTTCATTAGAGTTGTTCTAGATGCTGATGGCTGTAGGCAGGAAGGATCTCTTGTAGCAGTCCGTCCCACAGCGGATCCAAAGAAACTGGCTGCAGATGCCGATAGGTCCACCCAGACCCAGCAGACCTCTCGGTCCTCTTGGGCAGCAAGACTGCCTGAATGCTGAGCAGAGCTCTTCCCTGAGAGATGGACAGTTCTCCCAGCCGCATGTCCCTAGTCACTGCAGACTTAACTGCAGGTGCGGGGGATCATCTCGGTCCTCCGGCTGTCACGAACCATGTTTCCCACCACCTCCAAGATTTCGGCGGTCAAGCACTCGAGCATCACCTCCAGGTAGATGGTAATGCATCCACAGCACCTCCTTTTCAACTCATTTGGGATTTGGGGCTGCAGTTGATGTATTATTTGAGCTTTTAAGATGTTAACCAGCAGCTCCCAGTTGTAGAAAACCACATTTTTGTTATGGTTATGCATCATAACAAATGTCCAAATGTAAAAAAAAAAAAAGATTTCAGTAAAAATCCTTCCAGCGGCACAGCATCTGATACCCGTGGAAGTATTCATCTGAAAAAAGTGATTTTACATCCAGAAAAAAAGAGTAATTAAAGTTTTAAAAAGTAAAATCTCAGAATGAATGAGAGAGATACTCCAACATGCAGCCACCCCGAGCGGCACAATTCTGGAACTCATAATAACTCATTTATAACTATATGGTAAATGCAGGAATGTAACATGGGAGTTAAAGCTAAAACAGGGCAAACACCCCCTGTAGGCTGGCCACTGTGAGCAAATGGGACAAAAAATAAATAAAACAAAATTACGCCTGAGATAATTTTTCCAACAGTTGGTTTTGGTTTATTCACATACACTTACCAGATACTTTAATAAATACACCTTAATAGTACGGGTGGCACGATGGCACAGTTGGTAGAACTGTTGCATCTCAGCGAGAAAGATACCTTGGTTCAAATCCTGGCCCAGAACCTTTCTAGGTGGAGTTTGCATGTTCTCACCATACATACGTGGGTTTTCTCCAGGTACTCCAGTTTCCTCCCACAGACAAAAACATGCATGTTACTCTTATAATAATAATAATAATAATAATGAATTCAATTTATAACGCACTTTTCATTAATGAAAATCTCAAAGTGCTACAAGGTGCAACAGAATTAAATGTCAATAAAACAAATAATAAAACAATTAAAATCAATAACAGTATCAGCTAAGATCAAAAGTAGAATCATGAGGAGGTAGAGTATGCTCGGTTGAAAAGAAAGGTCTTCAAGCCGCTCTTAAAGTCAACCACAGACTGTGGGGCTCTCAGACAGTCAGGAAGAGAGTTCCACAGGCGGGGGGCAGCCACACTGAAAGCCCGGTCCCCATCCATCCATCCATCCATTTTTCTTCCGCTTATCCGGGGTCGGGTCGCGGGGGTAGCAGCCTAAGTAGGGAGGCCCAGACTTCCCTCTCCCCAGCCACTTGGAGCAGCTCCTCTGGGGGAATCCCAAGGCGTTCCCAGGCCAGCCGAGAAACATAGTCCCTCCAGCGTATCCTGGGTCTTCCTCTGGGTCTCCTCCCGGTGGGACATGCCCGGAACACCTCACCAGGGAGGCGTCCAGGAGGCATCCTAACCAGATGCCCGAGCCACCTCAACTGGCTCCTCTCGATGTGGAGAAGCAGCGGCTCTACTCCGAGTCCCTCCCGGATGACTGAGCTTCTCACCCTATCTCTAAGGGAGAGTCCAGCCACCCTGCGGAGAAAACTCATTTCAGCCGCTTGTATCCGAGATCTTGTTCTTTCGGTCATAACCCAAAGCTCATGACCATAGATGAGGGTGGGAACGTAGATCGATCGGTAAATTGAGAGCTTTGCCTTTTGACTCAGCTCTCTCTTCACCACGACAGACCGGTACAGCGCCCGCTTCACTGCGGACGCTGCACCTATCCGCCTATCGATCTCACGCTCCAGTTTTCCCTCATTCGTGAACAAGATCCCGAGATACTTAAACTCCTCCACTTGGGTAAGGACCTCCTCCCCGACCCGGAGAGGGCACGCTACCCTTTTCCGGCTCAAGACCATGGCCTCGGATTTGGAGGAACTGATCCTCATCCCGGCCGCATCACATTCAGCTGCAAACCGCTCCAGCGAAAGCTGTAGATCACGAGCTGATGAAGCCAATAGGACCACATCATCTGCAAAAAACAGAGAAGCGATTCTAAGGCCACCAAAACGGATCCTCTCAACACCTTGGCTGCGCCTAGAAATTCTGTCCATAAAAGTTATAAACAGAATCGGTGACAAAGGGCAACCTTGGCGGAGTCCAACTCTCACCGGAAACGAGCCTGACTTACTGCCGGCAATGCGGACCAAGCTCTGACACCGGTCGTACAGGGACCTAACAGCCCATATCAATGGGCCTGGTACCCCATACTCCCGGAGTACCCGCCACAGAACCCCCCGAGGGACGCGGTCGAATGCCTTTTCCAAGTCTACAAAGCACATGTAAACTGGTTGGGCAAACTCCCACGCACCCTCCAGGACCCTGTTGAGGGTGTAGAGCTGGTCTAGTGTTCCACGACCAGGACGAAAACCACACTGCTCCTCCTGAATCCGAGGTTCGACTATCCGACGGACCCTCCTCTCCAGAACCCCTGAATAGACCTTACCAGGGAGGCTTAAGAGTGTGATCCCTCTATAGTTGGAACACACCCTACGGTCCCCCTTTTTGAATAGGGGAACCACCACCCCAGTCTGCCAATCCAAGGGAACTGCCCCCGATGTCCACGCGATATTGCAGAGTCGCGTAAGCCAACACAACCCCACAACATCCAGAGCCCTAAGGAACTCAGGACGAATCTCATCCACCCCCGGAGCCTTGCCACCGCGGAGCTTTTTAACCACCTCGGCGACCTCCGCACCAGAGATTGGAGAGCCCGATCCAAAGTCCCCAGGCTCCGCTTCCTCAGTGGAAGACGTGCCAGTAGGATTGAGGAGGTCTTCGAAGTATTCCGCCCACCGACTCACAACATCCCGAGTTGAGGTCAACAGCACGCCATCCCCACCATAAATGGTGTTGGTCGCGTACCGCTTTCCCCCCCTGAGACGCCGGATGGTGGACCAGAATCGCCTCGAAGCCGTACGGAAGTCATTCTCCATGGCCTCTCCGAACTCCTCCCACGCCCGAGTTTTTGCCTCAGCAACCACCCGAGCCGCATGCCGCTTGGACTGCCGGTACCTATCTGCTGCTTCCGGGGTCCCACAGGCCAAAAAGGCCCAATAGGACTCCTTCTTCAGCTTGACAGCATCCCTCACCGCCGGTGTCCACCACCGGGTTCGAGGGTTGCCACCACGACAGGCACCAACAACCTTGCGGCCACAACTCCGATAAGCTGCCTCGACAATAGAGGCGCGAAACATGGCCCACTCGGGCTCAATGTCCCCCGCCTCCCTCGGAACGTGTTCAAAGCTCTCCCGGAGGTGGGAGTTAAAGCTCCGTCTTACGGGAGACTCTGCCAGACGTTCCCAGCAGACCCTCACAATACGTTTGGGTCTGCCAGGTCTGACCGGCATCCTCCCCCACCATCGGAGCCAACTCACCACCAGGTAGTGGTCAGTTGACAGCTCCGCCCCTCTCTTCACCCGAGTGTCCAGGACATGCGGCCGCAGATCAGATGAGACGACAACAAAGTCGATCATTGAACTACGACCTAGGGTGTCCTGGTGCCAAGAGCACATATGGACACCCTTATGCCTGAACATGGTGTTCGTTATGGACAATCCATGACGAGCACAGAAGTCCAACAACAGAACACCACTCGGGTTCAGATCAGGGGGGCCGTTCCTCCCAACCACACCCCTCCAGGTCTCACTGTCATTGCCCACGTGAGCGTTGAAGTCCCCCAGCAGAACAAGGGAGTCCCCAGGAGGCGCACCCTCCAATACCCCCTCCAAGGACTCCAAAAAGGGTGGGTAATCTGCGCTGCCGTTCGGCGCATAGGCACAAACAACAGTCAGAGCCCGTCCCCCCACACGTAGGCGAAGGGAGGCTACCCTCTCGTTCACCGGGGTGAACCCCAACGTACAGGCACCAAGATGGGGGGCAACAAGTATGCCCACTCCTGCTCGGCGCCTCTCACCAGGGGCAACTCCAGAGTGGAAGAGTGTCCAACCCCTCTCAAGGAAACTGGTTCCAGAGCCAGAGCCATGCGTTGAGGTGAGTCCGACTATTTCTAGCCGGAACCTCTCAACCTCACACACTAGCTCAGGCTCCTTCCCCACCAGAGAGGTGACATTCCATGTCCCAATGGCCAGCTTCTGTAGCCGAGGATCAGACCGCCAGGGTCCCCGCCCTCGGCCACCACCCATTCCACAATGCACCCGACCCCTTTGGCCCCTCCCACAGGTGGTGAGCCTATGGGAAGGGGGACCCACGTCTCCTCTTCGGGCTGTGCCCGGCCGAGCTCCATGGGTGAAAGCCCGGCCACCAGGCGCTCGCCAACGTGCCCCTCCTCCGGGCCTGGCTCCAGAGTGGGGCCCCGGTGACCCGCGTCCGGGCGAGGGAACATTGTTTCCATTTATATTATTCATCATAAGGGGTCTTGTGGGCTGCGCTTTGTCTCGTCCCTCACCTAGGACCTGTCTGCCTTGGGTGACCCTACTAGGGGCATAAAGCCCCTGACAGCATAGCTCCTAGGATCATTGGGACACTCAAACCCCTCCACCACGGTAAGGTGGCAGCCCAGGGAGGGGGCCCGGTCACCCATGGTCCTTAATTTGGTTCTCGGAATGTGAAGGAGATTACTGTTCTGTGACCGCAGCGAACGGGTGGATGAGTATGGAATAAGAATATCCTTCAGATAATCTGGTGAAGTTCCGTGTAAGCATTGATGTGTAATGAGAGCAGTTTTGTACTGAATTCTGTAGGCGACAGGAAGCCAATGAAGGTTATGGAGAATGGGCGTAATATGTTCAAATTTACGAACTCTCAACAAGATCCTTGCTGCACTGTTTTGAATATATTGAAGTTTCTGAAGGTTTTTGCCAGGGATTCCAATAAACAGGGAGTTGCAGTAGTCGAGCCTGGAGGAGACAAAAGCATGGACGAGCTTCTCAGCATCGGAAAAAGTTAGGGATGGGCGAAGTCTGGAGATGTTTCGAAGATGGAAGAAGCAAGTTTTAAACAGATGCTTAATGTGATTTTCAAATGTAAGATTGGAGTCCATTTTTATTCCAAGATTAGTAACAGAGGTGGAGAGGGGGATGTCTTGTCCAGAAAAGGAAAGTCTTGTTATAGGAGATGTTTGTACCTGGTGAGGGGTGCCAATCAGTATGGCCTCAGTCTTGGAGCAGTTTAATTGAAGAAAGTTCTGATTCATCCATTCCCTAATTGCCTCCAGGCAGGCAGAGAGGGCAGTGAGTGAAGATGGAGATGACAAGGTGGAAGATGAGGATGCTCCAGTCCTGATGTAGAGCTGTGTATCGTCGGCATAACAGTGAAAAGAAATGTTGAACTGATTAATAATTTGACCTAAAGGCAGCATGTAAAGGGAAAACAGCAGGGGCCCCAGAACCGACCCCTGAGGGACACCACAGGAGACACAGACTGTCTGGGACGTGGCGTTGCCAAGACTAACACATTCCAGCCTGTTGGAGAGGAAAGATTTGAACCAGTCCAGGACGGTGTCGCAGAGACCGACCTCCACATGAAGACGGTGGAGGAGGATACTATGGTCCACAGTGTCGAAGGCTGCAGTGAGGTCAAGGAGGACAAGGATGGAGGGAGAGCCAGTGTCAGCAGCCAAGAGGACATCATTGGTAACTCTCAGCAATGCAGTCTCTGTACTGTGAGCTGCCCTGAATCCAGACTGGAACTTCTCATACAGGGAGTGTTGTTGTAGGTGATCCTGCAGCTGAGCAGCAACAGCTTTTTCCAGCACTTTAGACAGAAAAGGGAGGTGTGAAATTGGGCGGTAATTAGAAAAAATGTCGGGATCCAAATTAGATTTTTTCAGAAGAGGCCTAATGATGGCGGTTTTTAGAGGCAGTGGAACATGACCAGATTGTAGAGACTGATTTATTATTTGAGTGATAAGTGGGCCTATTGCAGAATGATTGGTTTTTATGAGAGACGAGGGGAAAGGATCCAGGGCGCAGGATGAAGGCTTCATTTTCTTGATGATGGCCTCCACCTCACTCTGAACAACTTCGTCAAAGCTGTTTAGGGTCCCAGAATGCAGACGGGTGGGTGGCACACTGAGAACGGGGAGGTTGTGGAGCTGAGATCTGATAGTGTCAACTTTGGTTTTAAAAGATGAAAGAAACAGGTCGCATTTTTGAGCAGAGTCCTCAAGAGTTTGCTTAATGGGATTAAGCAGACGAGTGATTGTGGAGAAGAGCTGTTTAGAGTTTCCAGGGCAGGTGTTGATGATGTTAGAATAATATTTGGAGCGTGCTTCTTTAAGAGAATAGGCGTACGCTTTCTGATGTTCTTTATATGCCTGCTTATGCACAGAGAGACCAGATGATTTTACACGTCTCTCAATAGCACGGCCAGTTGCCTTCATCTTGCGCAGCTCATCAGTGTACCAAGGGGCTGAACGCGAGAAAGACACCAGTCTTGTCTTCAAGGGGGCGTGTAGGTCCAGGAGCTCCCGAAGAGATTGGTTGTAGTAATCCACAGAGTCATCTGCAGAAGGATGATTGACAGCGGTCAGGGTGTGAAGATCAGCAGACAGAACATCAAGGGAAATGTTTTTAAGGTCACGGAACTGGATGGGTCGTTTTGGGTTTGAAGCAGGCGAAGATGAAGGCACTTCCAGGGAGATGACCCTGTGATCTGAGACACCCAGGTCATATACAGATAAGTTATTGATGAGTACAGTGTCTGTAATCACCAAATCCAGAGTATGCCCCCTGCTGTGCGTAGGGGCGTCAACATGTTGAGTGAGATTAAGAGAGTCCAGAAGAGACTTAAAATCTGTTGCCAGAGGTGAAGAAGAATTGTCCACGTGGATATTTAAGTCGCCAAGAAAAATAGTCTTCACAGGGGAGGTGCAGAAAAAAGTGAGGAGGTCATGCATCTCTGAGTTAAATGAAACATGCGGTTTGGGAGGTCTATAAATTAATATAACATTCATCAGGAGTGGGGCTTTGAAGCTGAAAGCCAGACATTCAAAAGAAGAAAAGTCCTGAGAAGACAGATGAGACAATTTTAAATTACTGCGATAAATTACCGCCAGACCACCACCGCGGCCAGTGCTGCGGGCTCTCTGCAGATAACTGTATCCAGAGGGACACGCCTCATTCAGAGAACTGAACACCTCTGGTTGGTGCCACGTCTCTGTAAGACACATGAGGTCCAAGTTCTTCTCCAGAATGTGATCATGAATTAAACATGACTTGTTGGATAGTGACTGCACATTGAAAAGTTCTAATTTAATACCAGTTGGAATAGGAGCTTTTTGAACCGGTTTAAGCAGACTGAAGTCCACTCCACGTTTTCCTCGCCACTTCGTGCGCAGTGGACTACAAAGGCCTACAGACGCAGCGTTCTGATGACGCCATCGAGGTGCGACACGTCTTTCAGCCCAGGCAGCACTAATCGAATCCGAGTTCGCTTGAGAATAAACGGTTTTCCTTCGAGAGCTTCTATGGATGTAACGAGGTCTACGCAGAAGTCCCAGTTGTTTGATGGTGGAAATAGAAAGAGGAATGGAGCAGTTGTTAAGTTCAAACAACTGCGAAGCGGAATACGTCAACATCCACGAGCCGGTGGAGGCTAGCACAGAGCTAGCCGCTAGCAGCAGGCCCACGGCTCCGAAAAAGATATACAAGAAGCAGAGAGATGTAACTCGAACGAGCATTACCTTAAAGGAGTACAGGAGAGAGTCCAGAACAGTCCAAAGGACACAGGAAGTTGAGAGAGGCAGCAGGTAAGCGAACAATAAGTGCAGCTACGTGGTTCTCGAAGCTAAATTCGTGTTGAAGCTAGCGGGAGCTAGCAGCTCCTACTATTAAAATTCCGGTTTGACTAGTAAAGTTTGCTATCTAATGAATCCAGCAAACAAGTCAAATCTTGGCTTCGCCATGGTCTCCCATCCTGAGCAAGCACAATGGCATCAGTGGAACGGAAAAACTCCCTTTTATTCATTCAACCTTTATTTAGTCAGGTAAATCTTTTGAACCTCATGGGCTCATTTACGAAAGCGACCTGCTAAAACTAAAGAACAATGAACAGCAGTGATAGAATTTCATTAAACAATAAACAAACAAACAATAAACAATAGAAAACAAAAGAGAGAAAAAAACAAAAGATTTTTTTTTTTTTTACAAAGTATCAAAAAACTAGCAAAAGAAGGAAGAAACCTCTAGCAGACCCAGGCTCAGGACAAGCGGTCATCTGCTTTGACCGGCAACTTATAATGTTTGCAGATCCACAACGCAGTCAGAAAAGACAGTTGCTCTAAAACTAACTAACTAAAACACAAAACTTAATCACAGAAAGGTAGAGAGGTAGAAATGTCCGCGTCCGTCCACACAGGAGCTGTACACAGGCTCAACGCCTGCCGCACTCTGCGTTCAAGAAAGGTAGAAAGGTTCAAAGAAAGGTAGAAATGTCCGCATCCGTACACACAGGTGCTGTACACAGGCTCAACGCCTGTCGCACTCTGCGTTCAAGAAAGGTAGAAAGGTTCAAAGAAAGGTAGAAATGTCCGCGTCCGTACACACAGGTGCTGTACACAGGCTCAACGCCTGCCGCACTCTGCGTTCAAGAAAGGTAGAAATGTCTCACAAGGCTCGGTGAAAAAAACAGCAGAAAGTAATAAAAAAAGGCTTCAAAAAGCAACAACTTGACTGGTAACTCTAAATTGTCGCTAATTGTGAGTGAGAAGTATCCAGGTCTCTTTTGTAAATGAGTCCTCATGGCTCAGTGGGACTAATCTGTTTAAATAAAGGTTGAATGAATGAGAGAGGGGATGGTTGTTTGTCTCGTTTGTCTCCATGTGTCCCTGTGATGGACTGGAGACCTGTCCAGGGTGTCCCCCTCATCTTGCACAGTGACTGTTGGATATGGGCACCAGTGACCCTTGCACTGCAACCCAAAAAGAACGAAGCGGGTAAAAGATAATGGCTGGATGGATGGACCTTGCTAGTATCAAGTAGGATACCCTTTTGCCTTCAGACCTGCATTAACTCTTCATGGCATAGCTTTAACAAGGTGATGTAAATATTCCTCAGAGCTTTTGGTCCATATGGGCCTAATACCATTACTCAGGTGCTGCAGGTTAGTCAGCTACACATCCATGGTTCGAATCTCCTATTCCACCAGATCCCAGAAGTGCTTGACTGGATTATCTGGTGAATGTGGGGACTCCTCGTTTCATTAAATGAATTGTTAAAATTGAATAGTTTTCATTTGATGCTATTTGTACGTTAACGTGATTTTCAACCTTCCTTGTCCTGGGCCTGGTTCTGCTGGTGGACCTGCCATTGTGTATCTATTCCTCCTTCCTGTTCCTTCCAAACCCAGCCGGTCG
Source organism: Garcialebias charrua (assembly GCA_038048925.1). NCBI lineage: Eukaryota > Metazoa > Chordata > Actinopteri > Cyprinodontiformes > Rivulidae > Garcialebias > Garcialebias charrua. Next base: position 134,525 of record JBBPBX010000307.1, read on the forward strand.
AAGCAAATGGCCACTTGTCCTGAGCCTGCTTCTGCTAAAGGTTTCTTCCTCATGAGGGGGTTTTTCCTTTCCACTGTTGCCTTTGTGCTTGCTCAAGATGAGAGTCTGCGACGATGAAGTTAAACTTCGTCTGCTCCTCAGATAAATAATGTTATTAATTTGCTTTTAATGTATATGAATGTTTCTGTTCAGTGCCTTGATATGACTTCTGCTGTGACTTGGCGCTATATAAATAAATTGAATTGAATTGTTGGAATCTAGTAAATTTAAACAATTTTCAATTTCTTATAGTCCATTTTTGGGAGGGCCTGTAGCCTCAGTTTCCTGTTCTTAACTGACATGAAGGCACATGGCGTGGTGTTCTGCTGCTATAACCCACCTGCTTCTACAAAGTAGTTTTGACATATAGTAAAGTCAACGATGGTACAGTATTCTGCATACCTTGGTTGCACTTGGTAGTTACTTGAGCTACGTTTGACTGTCTATCATCTCAAACCAGTCTGCCCACTCTCCTCTGACATCACTTTTATTTCCTCAGTAAACTCTAAAGATGGTTGCATATGAAAATCCCAGTAGATCAGAAGCTTCTGAAATTGACTGGTCTTTCGGGCAACAATAGCCATAACGCATTTAATGTCACTTACATCCCCTGTCTTCTCCATTCTGATGCTTGTTTTTTCCTCAAAATTGCCTCATCTTTATTTAAAACCACACATTTCTGTCACTTAAAGACACGTGTAAGTAAAAAAACAAGAATACGTTAGAGAGTAAAAGTGATCTGAACAGTCTTCTTCATTTTTACCTTTGACACTGCATGCCATCGTGTTTTAATGTACAGGGACTTGCAGCAGATGCTACACAGACGCCCGCTGTTGTGTTGTACTTCCTTTCCGCTGATGTCTTATCAGAGCCGACAGTAAAGCAATGAGTCACTGAAGCGGCAGGTACTTTCTTGATTACCTCAACAACAGACAGTGTAGTTATTCAACCATGTGCATAATTCAGCCAGGCTTCTAATAAACCAACAGTCTTCTTTTAAAAGGATCTACCTCAGGCAGTCTGCTGCTAACATAATGCTGAGTCCAAATCATGCCATATGTGTAAGGTCTATTGTGTGATGTGCCTAAATTGCAGTTTTCAAAAACAACCATTGAAACTATGTGTTGGCACCAAAAATACACTTCTTTCTTTGCAGACATTGTAACATTGGTTCAGGAACTACAAAGAGAAAAGTGCCTGGCCAACTTCAGCACAGGAGTGTCTGTTAAAGTGCACTCTCTCTGCTAAATGATTTAAAAATAAAATTGATTGTTTGATAAGGAGCAGATATGATAAGAAATGTTTTCTTCTTCTGCTTCCTTTCATTTTATGTTTTGTTTAATTTTTCTTTTAAAAAATTGTCATTGTTTTTAATATGAAATTAATAAACTATACAATACAATACAATAACTTCCCATGGGCTCACCACCTGTGGGAGGGGCCAAAGGGGTCGGGTGCAATGTGAGATGGGTGGCGGCCGAGGGCGGGGACCCTGGCGGTCTGATCCTCGGCTACAGAAGCTGGCCATTGGGACATGGAATGTCACCTCTCTGGTGGGGAAGGAGCCTGAGCTAGTGTGTGAGGTTGAGAGGTTCCGACTAGAAATAGTCGGACTCACCTCAACGCATGGCTCTGGCTCTGGAACCAGTTTCCTTGAGAGGGGTTGGACACTCTTCCACTCTGGAGTTGCCCCTGGTGAGAGGCGCCGAGCAGGAGTGGGCATACTGGTTGCCCCCCATCTTGGTGCCTGTACGTTGGGGTTCACCCCGGTGAACGAGAGGGTAGCCTCCCTTCGCCTACGTGTGGGGGGACGGGCTCTGACTGTTGTTTGTGCCTATGCACCAAACGGCAGCTCAGACTACCCACCCTTTTTGGAGTCCTTGGAGGGGGTATTGGAGAGTGCGCCTCCTGGGGACTCCCTTGTTCTACTGGGGGACTTCAACGCTCACGTGGGCAATGACAGTGAGACCTGGAGGGGTGTGGTTGGGAGGAACGGCCCCCCTGATCTGAACCAGAGTGGTGTTCTGTTATTGGACTTCTGTGCTCGTCATGGATTGTCCATAACGAACACCATGTTTAAGCATAAGGGTGTCCATATGTGCTCTTGGCACCAGGACACCCTAGGTCGCAGTTCGATGATCGACTTTGTTGTCGTCTCATCTGATCTGCGGCCGCATGTCTTGGACACTCGGGTGAGGAGAGGGGCGGAGCTGTCTACTGACCACTACCTGGTGGTGAGTTGGCTCCGATGGTGGGGGAGGATGCCGGTCAGACCTGGCAGACCCAAACGTATCGTGAGGGTCTGCTGGGAACGTCTGGCAGAGTCTCCCGTAAGACGGAGCTTTAACTCCCACCTCCGGGAGAGCTTTGAACACGTTCCGAGGGAGGCGGGGGACATGGAGTCCGAGTGGGCCGTGTTCCGCGCCTCTATTGTCGAGGCAGCTTATCGGAGCTGTGGCCGCAAGGTTGTTGGTGCCTGTCGAGGTGGCAACCCTCGAACCCGGTGGTGGACACCGGCAGTGAGGGATGCTGTCAGGCTGAAGAAGGAGTCCTATTGGGCCTTTTTGGCTTGTGGGACCCCGGAAGCAGCTGATAGGTACCGGCAGTCCAAGCGGCATGCGGCTCGGGTGGTTGCTGAGGCAAAAACTCGGGCGTGGGAGGAGTTCGGAGAGGCCATGGAGAATGACTTCCGTACGGCTTCGAGGCGATTCTGGTCCACCATCCGGCGTCTCAGGGGGGGAAAGAGGTACGAGACCAACACCATTTATGGTGGAGGTGGCGTGCTGCTGACCTCAACTCGGGATGTTGTGAGTCGGTGGGCGGAATACTTCGAAGACCTCCTCAATCCTACTGGCACGTCTTCCACTGAGGAAGCAGAGCCTGGGGACTTTGGGTCGGGTTCTCTGATCTCTGGTGCTGAGGTCGCCGAGGTGGTTAAAAAGCTCCGCGGTGGCAAGGCTCCGGGGGTGGATGAGATTCGCCCGGAGTTCCTTAGGGCTCTGGATGTTGTAGGGTTGTGTTGGCTTACGCGACTCTGCAATATCGCGTGGACATCTGGGGCAGTTCCCTTGGATTGGCAGACTGGGGTGGTGGTTCCCCTATTTAAAAAGGGGGACCGTAGGGTGTGTTCCAACTATAGGGGGATCACACTCTTAAGCCTCCCTGGTAAGGTCTATTCAGGGGTTCTGGAGAGGAGGGTCCGTCGGATAGTCGAACCTCGGATTCAGGAGGAGCAGTGTGGTTTTCGTCCTGGTCGTGGAACACTGGACCAGCTCTACACCCTCAACAGGGTCCTGGAGGGTGCGTGGGAGTTTGCCCAACCAGTTTACATGTGCTTTGTGGACTTGGAGAAGGCATTCGACCGCGTCCCTCGGGGGGTTCTGTGGGGGGTACTCCGGGAGTATGGGGTACCAGGCCCTTTGATAAGGGCTGTTAGGTCCCTGTACGACCGGTGTCAGAGCTTGGTCCGCATTGCCGGCAGTAAGTCAGGCTCGTTTCCGGTGAGAGTTGGACTCCGCCAAGGTTGCCCTTTGTCACCGATTCTGTTCATAACTTTTATGGACAGAATTTCTAGGCGCAGCCAAGGTGTTGAGAGGATCCGTTTTGGTGACCTTAGAATCGCTTCTCTGTTTTTTGCAGATGATGTGGTCCTACTGGCTTCATCAGTTCGTGATTTACAACTTTCACTGGAGCGGTTTGCAGCCGAGTGTGATGCGGCCGGGATGAGGATCAGTTCCTCCAAATCCGAGGCCATGGTCTTGAGCCGGAAAAGGGTAGCATGCCCTCTCCGGGTCGGGGAGGAGGTCCTGCCCCAAGTGGAGGAGTTTAAGTATCTCGGGATCTTGTTCACGAGTGAGGAGTTTAAGTATCTCGGGATCTTGTTCACGAATGAGGGAAAACTGGAGCGTGAGATCGATAGGCGGATAGGTGCAGCGTCCGCAGTGAAGCGGGCGCTGTACCGGTCTGTCGTGGTGAAGAGAGAGCTGAGTCAAAAGGCAAAGCTCTCAATTTACCGATCGATCTACGTTCCCACCCTCATCTATGGTCATGAGCTTTGGGTTATGACCGAAAGAACAAGATCTCGGATACAAGCGGCTGAAATGAGTTTTCTCCGCAGGGTGGCTGGACTCTCCCTTAGAGATAGGGTGAGAAGCTCAGTCATCCGGGAGGGACTCGGAGTAGAGCCGCTGCTTCTCCACATCGAGAGGAGCCAGTTGAGGTGGCTCGGGCATCTGGTTAGGATGCCTCCTGGACGCCTCCCTGGTGAGGTGTTCCGGGCATGTCCCACCGGGAGGAGACCCAGAGGAAGACCCAGGATACGCTGGAGGGACTATGTTTCTCGGCTGGCCTGGGAACGCCTTGGGATTCCCCCAGAGGAGCTGCTCCAAGTGGCTGGGGAGAGGGAAGTCTGGGCCTCCCTACTTAGGCTGCTACCCCCGCGACCCGACCCCGGATAAG
>JBBPBX010000308.1:0-20540 GCA_038048925.1 Garcialebias charrua
GTGAAGAGGGTGAAGGCTGTCGGGTGAGGACCTGTCAATCAAATCGTAGCGCCCACCGCGCGCGCATAGGCTTGCGGAGTTTCAAAAATTCAGAGGTGCACGACACGAGCTAATCCCACGCACGGGGCCCATGCATAGGGGCGGGGACTGTTTGAAATTGCGTCACTTTTGGAGCGCTCCAAAAGTGACGCAATTTCACAGTCAAAGTTTGTGGGCGTTTTTTGTTTTTGCTTTGACAGACACATGGATAGTTTTGAAGAGAAACTTGTCTGTGTGTGCGCGCGCACGCAAACCGTGCGCCTCAGCACACTTTGCGCATTGCACCCAACTCACACACACACACACACACACACACATCAATACATATAATATATATATTTACGCGCGCGCACACAAAAGCATGAGCGCGCCTGCATGCACCCTTTAAAAGAAAGCAAACTCCGCTGTTAAAGAACAAGCCGTGGTGGTCTAGTGGTTAACACGTTGCGCTGCCACTCCAGAAGATGTGAGTTCGAATCTCCCATGGGTGAGTTTTTATTTTTATTTTTAATAATACGGTTATACGGGTACAGCGTGCAAAACTGTAACTAAAGCCTATTTTTATTTTACAGAAGAGAGCCATAATAATTATTACAAGAAAACATTACTGCCATTACTGTAATCCACATTACGTGCCACTGCTGCCTGGGTTAAACAGCACACGAGGCAGCCTGTTTTCCTCTCTGGCTAAAAGTTCAGCTACTACAAGTTGTTGTCAACAAGTTAAAGCTGGAATTTGGATAAGAGTCAACAGATTTGACACCAAGTGGGGCCGCTTCATCTGCGCACCAGTTGCTGACTGGACCGGAACCGAGTCAACATGTCTGACTTTAGTCCGTGAGAATCAGCTGATTTACAGCAGCGCTACAAGGTAAACAATGTTCTTAATAATGTTTCCTTGTGTTTAGTTCGATCACAGAACAACCAACTGAGGTTTTATTTTTATTTTTTTCCTGCGAGGTCGAAGCTGTTCCACGAAGCGGACCGGTTCGGATCTGGGTCCAGTTTCCACCAGGATGAACAACAGAGTCCAGTTCATTAAAGTTCGGTTAACGTGTTTTTAAAAGTGTTCAATTTAATTCTCAGTGTTTGTGACATGAGTTTGTGGTGTTGAATAAACAAATAAATTAAAAATCAACCTGGTGTCTTCATTTTCAGCAGCATGTTAGGCATGACGTAACGAGTCCAGATAGCTTCATTTAGCTCAGATAAATTTAAATATCTCCCACGCTAACATAAATACTGTTTATTATTGTTAAACTGTTAATATATAGCACATTTAGTATGTTATAGTGCAGCGTGACACGTGAAATGTCCGACTGCCTCGTTAACAGACAACTGGATCCAGGCAGCTGGCTCTCTTCCAACACAGATGCAGGTAAGGTGTAGAATAATTAAATATGAGAATCAAAATATATTCCATCAGCTATAGTTCAGAAAGTGGTGCGTGTGTCCACTGTCCAGTCCACCGCCATTGTTAAAATGCCGGCTGTCTGCGCGTGCGTGCTGCGTGCATGTGTTCAAACAAAAGCTCCACGGGAGATGTTTACATTATCAACGGGGGGTCTGCGAAAAAGTTCCACCTTGAGAGCAGGGTCAGAAAAGTATCGGTGTCATCGAGGGGGGCCAGCAGCGTCGTGTAGGCGATAAGCAAAGTCGCAAAGAGAAAGTAGCGGTTACACTCAAAATACGCGCCGTGTAAACTGGCCCTTAGACAAAGTCAAGGACAGCAACTGATCTCTAGACACCAATCAGTACTTAAAAGTTACAATTTTCTCCTTTACAAAACAGATCTGCCAAATACAGGTGGTCCCCGACTTACGAGCGCCCTGACCTACGAGCGTTCGACTTTACAAGATTGTCATAATTAATAAAAATATGAAATTAAAAAAAAAAAAAAAATTTTTTTTTGGGTTTAAATGTTCTTAATTTCATGTGTACAGCACTTTGTTGCAGCTGTGAATGTTTTAAATGGCTTTATAAATACGGAAAGTATCATTATTATCATTTTTTAAAATAATTTCGTGCTTTTTTGAACAACTTCCTGCGGGAAACAGGAACCGGAAATACCGCCTCGTACTGCCGAGACTGGAACCAGGCTCGAACCAGCAGACTGAGAGACAGCTCTGTTCATCAGGCAGTCAGGATGCTAAACACTCTGCCTGCTCTGCCCCCTCTCCCATTTGAACTGCCTTAACACTAAAACTTTCTCACACATTACCACTCAACACAAAGATTTTGGCACTGGACTCTGTGTCATCAGACGGGTTATTCACTAAACTCTCGGTCATGTGCTCATACAGTTTGCACTACTTCTCATACTTGCACTGATGTTTGTATTGCATCGCTGCCTATAGTCATGGTACTGTTTACATTCTCTGTTTACATTTATTAATACTGTTTACTTTTATTACTACTGCTTATATTTAATTGCTACTGTTTACATTTACACTACTCTAATATCTGCACCGCTGCTGATACATATACAGTGTGCTCTGACCGGTCTTGTTTAGGATGCCCAATGTGCCTTACTGCATATGCCACTTTTTGCCTCTATAACAACATCAACTACTACCTCGTGCATGTACTGTGTACATTAACTCATACGCTGCTTTGCCACTTTGCAAATGTCAATGCTAGAAACCTTTAGTTTATTTTAGTTATACTTTTTATACTCTTTTTTTATACTAGTATGCAAAAACTCAGGACAATATTATGTTCATTAAATGTTTAATGTTTTAGTTTTAGTTTTAGAGTCGGTGTAAATTTTCATACTCTTATACCACTATGCAAAAACTCAGGACAGTGTTAGTTTTACTATTTTATGCTTATGTCTATTATTATATGTTTCAGTGTTTCAATGTTTAGATGTTTACTGTTGCACCGAGGGACTGAGAGAAACGCAATTTCGGTCCTGTGTATGTCCTGTACAGTACATATTGCAGATCTGACAATAAAGTTGACTTTGACTTTTTGACTTTGAACTAATGAATGAACTGGTATTTCGGTACTGCCGACTCTGGAACTAATGAATGTAAAATGGCGGAGCCGCCATTTTACATTTATTAGTTCAAGTCTCGGCACTCGGCAGCCGGCTTTGGAAGACTGTTTCTCCCATAAGAGCATGCCTCATACGGATAAATTAACTGGAAACACTCCCTGAACTCTGTGAATGTCTCAGGACTGGAGCAGCAGCCGCGATCGCAGCTCATGGTATGAGCTAAGGCTAACATGCTAAACCGGACCCAGCACCAGACCTGCAGCAGACAGCCGGCTTTGTGCGATCAGAGGTCCCTGGAGCTCGCCTCGATGTCGGACTGGAAGCCGAAGACATCGGGGGACAACGAGCTAACTTGGAATAACAAAGCCGACAGCATTTTTGGAGATGCAGATAAACCGGACTGCCCGGAGCTGCGGATTCGGGGGTGCTAATGCTAACAGATGCAGCTGAAGGCGGCGCAAGCAGACGGCTTTCGGTAAGTTATTAAAACTTTTTCTGTATGAAGTTAGGATACTAACAGTCCTTTCTGTCTGGACTAGACAGTTGCACTGCACTTTGACTGCACATAGAGCGCGCGGAGGGGGGGGCGAGAGACGACGTGTCTGTCGTGTGAAAACAAAAGGCGGAGAAAAGCACTGTTGTACAGAAAAAACTGTACAGGTATGTGTTTATAGATGAATGTGTGGTGTAATGTGCTAGCTAACTGCTTGTAAATAAAGTGTTGTGCATGTTTAAGGATCAGTATGTACGCTTGTTCAGTCTCATGTTGATAAACGGGTGTGCGCCGCAGCGCTAGCGTCTTTTTTCTATTTGCGAGCAAAGTTCCGGTTTTACGAGATAGCCACTGCGGGCAGTTCCGAGGTACGAATTTTCGGTTTACGAGCAACTCATAAGTACGGAACTCGCTCGTAAGTCGGGGACCACCTGTATACTGTACTTTGACACAACCTGACCATTGCACCACAATATAAAATAAAGACAATTCACAGAAGACAAGAGTCACATTCTCAAATGGGCTGTGTTTTACCCGTAAGTTATCTTACAGTGCTGTTCCAGTCACCCCACAGCCACAAATCTAGCTGAAGGTTTTTATTACAATGCTGACTCACTGGGGAGCAGCTTACCGGTAATCAGTTTTCCCGACAGTCCTGGTGACCATCAAACCGGCTGCCCCAAAACACAAGCAGACTCATTTTCAGTACCTAGTATGACTCAAGTTGTTTGGCTCAAATTGCAAGCTTCCAACACCTGAGCTGGATGATCAAAAAGCAGAGTAAAGTGGGGAAAAAAGGGGTAGAGAGACTACTGTAATTGTTGGTGTATAAGCCACTACTTTTGTCTCACATTTTGTACCCTGCAGTTTACAAACCGGATTCCCAAAAAGTTAGGACACTAAACAAATTGTGAATAAAAATTGAATGCAATGATGTGGAGGTGCCAACATCTAATATTTTATTCAGAATAGAACGCAAATCACAGATCAAAAGTTTAAACTGAGAGAATGTATCATTTTAAGGGAAAATATGTTGTTTCAAAATTTCATGGCGTCAACAAATCCCAAAAAAGTTGGGACAAGTCCATTTTTACCACTGTGTGGCATCCCCCCTTCTTCTTACAACACTCAACAGACGTCTGGGGACAGAGGAGACCAGTTTCTCAAGTTTAGAAATAGGAATGCTCTCCCATTCATGTCTAATACAGGCCTCTAACTGTTCAATCGTCTTGGGCCTTCTTTGTTGCACCTTCCTCTTTATGATGCACCAAATGTTCTCTATAGGTGAAAGATCTGGACTGCAGGCTGGACATTTCAGTACCCGGATCCTTCTCCTACGTAGCCATGATGTTGTGATTGCTGCAGAATGTGGTCTGGCATTATCTTGTTGAAAAATGCAGGGTCTTCCCTGAAAGAGATTCATTCATTCATTCAACCTTTATTTATACAGGCTAGCCTCGTTGAGTCACGGGGACTCATTTACAAGAGGGACCTGTCTCACTCACACCAAACAACCATCCACTCTCACACTCACACCTAGGGTCAATTTAGAGTCACCAATCAGCCTAACAAGCATGTTTTTTGGTCTGTGGGAGGAAACCGGAGTACCCGGAGGAAACCCACGCATGCACGGGGAGAACATGCAAACTCCACCCAGAAAGGCCCCGGACCGGGATTTGAACCGGCAACCTTCTCGCTGAGAGGCAGCAGCTCTACCAGTTGTGCCACCGTGCTGCCCATGAGATGACGTCTAGATGGAGCATATGTTGTTCTAGAACCTGAACATAGTTCTCTGCATTAATGGTGCCTTTCCAGACATGCAAGCTGCCCATGCCACAAGCGCTCATGCAACCCCATACCATCAGTGATGCAGGCTTCTGAACGGAGCGTTGATAACAACTTGGGCTATCCTTGTCCTCTCTGGTCCGGATGACATGGCGTCCCAGTGTTCCATAAAGAACTTCAAATTGTGACTCATCTGACCACAGAACAGTCTTCCATTTTGCCACACTCCATTTTAAATGACCCCTGGCCCAGTGCAAACGTCTGAGCTTGTGGAGCTTGCTTAGAAATGGCTTCCTCTTTGCACTGTAGAGTTTCAGCTGGCAACGGCGGATGGCACGGTGGATTGTGTTCACTGACAATGCTTTCTGGAAGTATTCCTGAGCCCATTCTGTTATTTCCTTGACAGTGGCATTCCTGTTTGAGGTGCAGTGACGTTTAAGGGCCCGGAGATCACGAGCATCCAGTAGAGTTTTACGGCCTTGACCCTTACGCACAGCGATTGTTCCAGATTCTCTGAATCTTTTGATGATGTTATGCACGGTTGATGATGATAACTTAAAAGTCTTTGCTATTTTACGCTGGGTAACACCATTCTGGTATTGCTGCACTATCTTTCTGCGCAACAATGGTGGAATTGGTGATCCTCTTACCATCTTGGCTTCTGAGAGACACTGACACTCTGAGAAGCTCTTTTTATACCCAATCATGTTGTCAATTGACCTAATTAGTGTTAATTGGTCTTCCAGCTGTTCGTTATATGCTCAATTTCCTTTTTCCAGCCACTTATTGCTACTTGTCCCAACTTTTTTGGGGATTTGTTGACACTGTGAAATTTTGAATCAACATATTTTTCCTTTAAAATGTTACATTTACTCAGATTAAACTTTTGATCTGTCATCTATGTTCTATTACGAATAAAATATTGAAATTTGCCATCTCCACATTGTTGCATTTAGTTTTTATTCACAATTTGTTTAGTGTCCCAACTTTTTTGGAATCCGGTTTGTATAAATAAAAGCAAACAACCACGCTGGTGCATTTTATTCGGTTTACTATACTGTACATTACATGCAATATTTGTAAATATAGCACTGTTTTTATGCACTATACTGTATAGTTTATTTTCTCTGGACATTCCTTGTAAAGACAGCAAGGTCTATTTATCTGTGCAGTTTATTTGACCAGCAACTGGTGAGAAAAAGACAGCAGCTCACCTTCCACAGAAGTTCACACTCTCTCTCCTCCAGTGCTTTCTTGTGCCTCAGAACAAGCGCCTTCACTTCAGTCTGCACCACCTTTGCCTTGATCTCCACCTGCTCCGCCATGGCCTGGACCTTCTCCATGCTTAGCTGAAAACACAAAGAAATGATGCAATCTTACATTGAAACCTCCACAAGTTGGGAACAAGCAAACTTTGAACTACATGATGCATAAAAAAAATTCTTGTTTCAATTACCACCACTGCCATTTTTACTTATTAAAGAAAAATTTCAGCCAAGACATTGTTTATAGTTGTAAGAATATAGAAAAGAAACGGTATAAGGCATGTCTGATGAACCCAGAGTAATAAGACCCGACTCACATTCAGGAAATCCATTTCATAGTTTGCAGCCAGCTACAGCGTGAGGACTGAGTGAGTAGCATCTTAGCTAACAGCTAGCCAACATTTCATCGTAACATGTCCACTGTGTGGAAATATTTTACACTAAACACCGTAGACAGCAACGTGCAATATCTGCAGAGCCATAGCGCCACATTAAACCGCAGTCAAGTTAGTTTTACATTGGACATTTGAGCTCCGTGGCTTCAGCGGGACGCCACTCTCGCTGAACTGAAACACAGGCATCCCAACCCGGCCAGCAGCGTCCAGTCCGACCCGGCCAGCCGCGTCTCTGTCTCGGTGGAGGGACAGGCTGAGAGCAGCTGACCGAAATCAGAGCGCCCACTACGGATTGAACAAGAAAAACACACCGCTGAAGCCACGGAGCTCAAATGTTCACAGAGAAGTTTCTAAACTTCATTGTAAGAAATCCTTCATTTTCTATAATTACTATTTAGTAACGTATTCAGTCTCAAGTATAATATTTTTTTAAATGATCCTTCTGTTATTTAGATTGAAAAAGTCTGCACAAAATATAGATTAAAAAAAACCCCACAAAAACTAAAGTGCAGGTGTAGTTTCCCAAAATAACTAAATAAAATGAAGCTTAAGATCTGTTGAGCATAAATGAAACATACAACAAAAAGTTGCCTTTGAATGAAGCATAACTTCCAGATCTTGTGACAAGGCGTCCATACAGCTGACTCTAGCTTGTGGTGTTTCAGCTTCCTCTGTTCCTGCAAGAACGATTTGTTTCTCTGATTATTTTTTTTAACTGATCCATCTCTGATCACCTGCCTCTTGGTCTGTGGACCGACTGTGGAACTCAAGAGACAGTCGAGCTGCACGTGTTTGTACCAACAGTTTAGAGCGGGGGAGACGCAGCAGGCACCGGCAGCTCAGAGCGGGGGTGGGGGGAGAGAGAGAGACAGTTGAGCTGTCTGTACCTGCAGTTTAGAGCAGGATGAAGAGACAGCTGAGACGCGCGTTGTTTGTTTTTAGCATTTTAGCTAGCTAGTATTGCGCACAACTAATTAGCGTTACACTAGTACCGACAGGTGGAGGGGGGGCGCGCAGTTCGGTTTGGTCGTTCGGCGCGCTCGGTTGTTAAGGGGGCGGGGCGCCCTGAAGTATTGTCGTGAAATTAGCATATCATGATGTAATTTTTTTTTTTCCGGGCAAGCTCCAGCATTATCATGAACAATATGATATGGCCCAGCTCTACCAGGACTACATTACTCCACTTGCGTAATATCACATAAATTCATTCAACCTTTATTTATACAGGTTAGGCCTTGTACACACGTAGCCGGATATCAGGAAAAGCAAATAGTTTATCATGCGGTGTGGCCTTTCATCCACACGTGAACTCCGGTTGATGTAACTATAAACGAATAATAACAAAAACTCCGACCAAAGTGGAGATTTGAGAATTCTCCTCTTTCGGGTTTGCGTGTGGACTATCGGACCCGGAGATTTGCGCGTTATGTCTGCGACAGATGGTGTGGCGCGGCGCTGACATCACATGTGTGACAATTGTTTTAGTTTGCCCATTCATTCGGAGGGAAAATGGCTGCGTTCAAAGAAGTGCTAATTGTAACTGCTCTGACATGATTCCCAGTCGACATTTTCCTGTGTTTTATTAACTTTGTACTCCAACACATTATTTAATAGTAGTTCAACCTCGCGGTCTGTCCACACAAACAAACCTCCAGGCGCCATGATTCAATACGAACAAGAAGTTGTGGTTGCTTTGAAGGGTTGTGATTGGCTGATATACGTTTCACCTTTGCACTACACTGCCACCTATGGGTTGGGCATATTCTTTACAACGCTCTGTGGTGAAAATCACCGGGTTCATTAGACAATCATTTTCTCTATCCGAACATGTATGTCCGGCAATATTTTTTTGCGCAGATATTCGTTTTTTCAAACACCAGGCTATGTGTGTACAAGACATTCTTCTCATTGAGCCTCAGTCACCCATTTACAAGAGACCTGTAAAATTAGAAATATCTTGTCAAAAAATTATTCAGAAAAACTGGTTCATACATTTGTCACATCTAGACTGGACTATTGCAATTGTTATCTAGATGTCCAAATACTTCTTTAAAAAGTCTTCAGCTGATCCAAAATGCTGCTGCCAGAGTCTTAACTGGAGTTAGTGGGAGAGATCATATCTCTCCAGTTTTAGCTTCTCTCCATTGGCTCCCTGTCAAATCCAGAATATACAGTAATTCAAAATCCTACTAACCTACAAAGCTCTCAACAACCTAGCTCCATCTTATATTACAGATCTTATTGTTCCATATTTTCCTAACAGAGCACTTTGCCCTCAGACTGCAGGTTTACTTGTGTTTCCTAGAGTTTACAAAAACAGAATGGGAGGAAGATCTTTCAGTTCTCAGGCTCCTCTCTTGTGGAACCAACTTCCAGTTTCTGTCCATGAGGCTGACATATTGTCCAGTTTTAAGACTGGGATCAAGACTTTCCTTTTTGATAAATCCTATAGTTAGGGTCGTCTTGGGTTTCCTGAGCTATCCATTAGTTATGCTGCTATACATAGTTCCCATGTGACGTCACATCTGTGGGTTGTCCTTTTTGACCCTCCCACAGGTAGGCTATGCTGCAGTTGGATCGCGTTCTGATAGATGTCCATTTTTCACGTTGTTTTTTTTGTTAATTTCTAATTAATTGCAATGGTTACTTCGTGTTGTGTCAGTGGGTGTTCCATTCGGGTAGACGTTTGGGCAACGCGCAGGTTTCAGTTAATCAAAAAAAAAGTAAACGGGAAAGATTTATCTCATCGGAGAAACTGGACAACAGCCCCTCCTGCTCTGAGTCTGGCTTTGGATCTGCTCTGGAAGACGTCGTACTTTTGGCCGGTAAACAAAATATTCTACATAAATCATTTTGTGAAACTATGTCAGAACAATGTTAGAGTACAACTGTCTGTGTGTTAGAGCTGGGTTTTTTTTTTTTCATTATTTAGCAAACCGTCTTGCATGCTGTTAGCTTAGCATCTCGCTAACGCGACAATGGCCTCGGTCCACCAGAACACCGGCGGGGGAAACCGTCCCAGTTGGAGAAGGAGGACCGGAGCCAAGTCGTGCGGGCGACGCGTCGGTCCCATGGGATGTGCCCCCGCAACCGCGACGGTTAAACGCCGTCTGACCTGAGCTCGACGGACCCTCGGCCCCAGTGCTAACTCTATGCTAACCTCCAACACGGTAAGACTCAAAGTGCTGGTTCTGGTCCGTGTTCAGCCTGGACTGTTTGTGCTGGCTGTGTGTTATTTTAGTTAAACCTTTTTTTAGCTGGTTAGATATGATTGAGACAGTTTACACATCTTTTTTGGATTCAAAGCTGTGAAGCCGGTGTGCGCTTCTCGTAGTAATTAAATAATTAATGATATCAGAGTAACTTGTGACTAGTTGTCCGATTCGTCTGCCATGATTTCTTCTCAAACTCATTTAACTCCGACCACTGCCATTTTCTCTTGTTCCTTGGCGAAGCTGTGGTAGCTCTGTTTTTGTCCGTATAATTTGCTCTGGTTGTTCGTGTCTGAGCTCGACGGACCCTCGGCCCCAGTGCTAACTCTATGCTAACCTCCAACACGGTAACACTCAAAAGTGCTGGTTCTGGTCCGTGTTCAGCTTGGACTGTTTGTGCTGGCTGTGTGTTATTTTAGTTCAACCTTTTTTTAGCTGGTTAGATATGATTGAGACAGTTTACTCGTGTTTTTGCTCTGGTTGTTCGCGTCTGCTTGTTGGCCATCTCGCCTTTCATCTTGCCTTTCTGCCTTTAGATATGGTGCAAAACCGGTATTGCGCAATACTGGGGGCGTGTCTGGGAACTATGTATAGTCTTAAGGCCTTGTTATACTCTGCAAGACGCCCTGTCGCACGTCTTTTACCCCCCGTTGAGTGAGCAAACATTGTGCAACTTTTGGCCGCACTCCCGCTGTGATCCCCCGGTGACAGCCCGTCTTGTACATGGCCCCCAAGCAGAACTCCGAGACGCTGACGATGCGGCTCGCAGCGTGTGATTGGTTCAAAGTTTGTGGGCATTTTTTGTATTTGCTTTGACAGACATGGATAGTTTTGAAGAGAAACTTGTCTGTGTGTGCGCGCGCACGCAAACCGTGCGCCTCAGCACACTTTGCGCATTGCACCCAACACACACACACACACCAATACATATCAGTGTTTCCCCTAGTTAACTTGCCTTGGCGGGGTGCTCATCTCATCTGAGACATTTCTGAGTGCAACTTGTACCAACAGTTTTTGAGCGTGGGGATGTTGGGGGGCGTTCAGCACGAGAGAAGAGGCGCCTTTAGCTTTTTAGCTAGAGAGCCTGTATTTCGTGCCGCTAGCTTAGTGCTGTGTCAGTGCCGGGTGAGTGTATGGGGGGCAAGTTTAGTTTGGTAGGCGGGGTGCTCAGTTCTGTTGACGGGGTGGGGCACCCCGCTTGTATAATGGTAGGGGAAACACTGCATATATATATATATATATATATATATATATATATATATATATATATATATATATTAGGCATGTAACGGTTGTAATGGGTGTACCGAACCGTTTCGGTACACCACGTTCGGTTCGGTCCAACTGCGTACCGTTTCGGTTATTTTTTCACTCATTAAACGTTCTTAACAGGGGAATATATGCACCGCGGAACAAAATTTCCTGGGCGCGTTTCAGCACGGAGCTATTATCGTGTGGCACGCGCAGCATTTAGCCGTTAGCATCTCGTGCGGTCTCCTGTTTGTGAACGTTATAAAGTTGTAAAAATGTTAAAAGACGAGCGCACGCGCAGCTTGTGTGGACTTTGTTTCATGAAGACTCTGCAGCAGCTGAGTGCGTGACGCAGCTCTGTGCAGCAGCAACACGTCACGTGAACGCGCTGGAAACTATGTCATCCGAACGTGAACGAAGAGCTGTATTAAAACTACTTCATCTGAACGTGAACAGCAGCTGTATTAAAACAACTTCATCAGGTAATCAGAGCGGTCCAGAGCAATAACACAAGCTGTATGAGTTTTTAAATCTCGAATCTAAGTCTGAACGTTGTTATATGCGCAGGTTTTAAAGTTGCTGAGCGTCGCTATGAGACATTCATCACGTCAACACTTCAAAAAGTTCAGCTCTTTATGAAAAAACTAACCCCGGAATTACACCACATGCGTTGCGGCTCCGCCCCGCTCCGGTCCGACCTCCGCAGCAAATACGCACCCATTATAATCAATGACAGAATTTACACTGGCTCCGCACGGCGGCGGCGAGCTGCGGAGAGCGGACGGCAGTCCGTCAAAATTAGAAATTTTTCTATTTCTGCCGGATGACGGAGCTGTGCCGGAGTCAACTTTTGAAGATTACGTCGCACCAACAGGAAAAGGAACGAGCACAACTTCCGTATTTACAAAATAAAATCACCACGGGCGGACTAATCCTAGCTCTATACGGATTTATTTGTACAAAAATGCTGTCAAACTATCATTTATGACTATTCTATGACTAAACTATTATATTTATGACTATGACTACGCCTACAAACGCAATACAAGAAATAAATAAATAAAAACGTATTTTATTCTGAAATGTAAACATCACTTCCTGTTGCTCAAACCATGTAGCTTATTTACGAGAGAAGATCAAGGCAGCAGTCTCTCTACAGTTGTTCTCCTTCTTCCACCGAATGAATTGTTTTGTTCTGACTTCACTTGATTTATCGCGCGATCTCGCACGTGTCTCGGAGCGGCGCATCCAGGTGGACCTGAGCGGAGCGGAGGCAGTGGGCTTTGGACTCGCTCAGCTGCGACCTGCGGACCGGAGCGGGGCGGAGCCGCGTGCAGTGTAAAGCCGGGGTAACTGATGTTGTCAACAACAAGCCCTGGACCAGATTAAAGCCCTGCCATGATGATGAAGAGTGAGAGACAATTGTTCAAGAGGTATTTTTCTTTATTATTATTATCTAAATAATCTTTTTTTTAATCATAATCTTATTAACTTGTTTTTTTTTTATCTCTTTTGTTTTTTATTTCCAGTCTGTGACAGAGGTAAATCCACCTGCAGCTAAGTGTGTGATGACTGAACTGAACTCTGAACTGTTCCAACACCTGCACCAAGAAGAAGTTGTGAGTACAGTAATGAGGACAAATACAGCCACACTGCTGCTACTGAACAAAAACTTGATTAGTTAGATTGTAAACAGTCTGTTGCTGCTTATTGTTCTGGTTCTGACTGTTATTGCATTTATTAAGATTTTTATTATTGTTCATATAGTTTATTTATTGTAGAGTGCTGTTTATTTAAAATATCATCCAAATGGGTCACTTTTATTTATTACTACAATACAATACAAACATATTTTTGGCATATTTTCAAAATAAACATTTTGTAAGTCTTTATTTTGTAAAAAAATAATAATAATTTGTACCGAAAATAAACCGAACCGAGCTCTCCTTGTAGTTGAACCGAACCGAAATGTGATTTTAGCGTACCGTTACACCCTTAATATATATATACAGTATATATATATTTACGCACACGCGCCCGCACACAAAAGCATGCGCGCGCCTGCATGCAGCCTTTAAAAGAAAGCAAACTCAGCTGTTAAACAACAAGCCGTGGTGGTCTAGTGGTAAACACGTTGCGCTGCCACTCCAAGGACGTGAGTTCTAATCTCACATGGTTGAGTTTTTAAAAAAAATATATATATATAATACGGTTATACGGGTACAGCGTGCAAAACTGTAACTAGTAACTAAAGCCTATTTTTATTTTACAGAAGAGAGCCATAATAATTATTACAAGAAAACATTACTGCCATCCATCAAATGTTTTGTTTTACAAATTGAAATTGCTAAAGTTTTTTTTTTTAATGATTTGGTTGACTATAATATTCTTTTATTATTGTTCAAAGCTCAGAATTTATGGTTTTGTGTGAGAAATCATTTAATATCTTATATTTTTTTTATATATGTGATTGCTATTTGAATTGATTGTTAATTTTGTTTGAAGAAGGGGCAGAAATAATGAGATTTTTTTCTTCTTCTGCCTCCTTTCATTTCATGTATTGTTTTGTTTTATAATGTGGTTTTGTAAATAATTTTCTTGTGTTTTTACAATTTGAAATGAATAAATTCAAAAAAAAAAAAAAAGTTGAACCGAGTGGGAATTGAACCCGAGTCTTTTGAGTGGAAAGCGGACGCGTTCCCCGCGGGACCACTGAGGCATTTACATCTTTTAGAGGTCCAATTTCTTTTAAACAAACCACCTCTCATGAAATCCTGGTATGCAGTGGGAGGGAAGAGGGAGGGATTTATTATAATTTATCCCCCACGTCTTGCCAAGTATAAACACTCAATGCGGTCGGTAACACACACGCAATTGCATCATCGCTGGGTTCACTCAACGGGGGGTAAAAGACGTGAGACACTAGTATAAACCTAGCTTTAGACTGCTGGAGGACAAACTGACCACAATTCTTCACTCTGCTGCTGTCTTTACTTACTCTGCTCTACCTGCTTGTATTTAATTGTTTCTATCTTAACATGTTTTTTTTGTCTTTCCTCCTATAGAACGTACATCTGGACTATAGAAAGTGCATCTGGACTGGTCATAAAGTGTTTGTTTATCTGTGTCCTCACAAACCTAGCCGATTGAAGCAGACGGCCGCTCGTCCTGCTCTGGATGGGAGACTGTGACAAAGTGAAGATTCAACGCGTCTGCTGCTTCCTTAGAGAACTTTACTAATTGGCTTTTTTAATGTATGTGAATGTTTTTGTACAGTGCCTTGACACAACTTCGGTTGTGAATTGGCACCATATAAATAAACTGAATTGAACTGGAAGACCAGTGTGTACAGGGTCTTAATGATATGGTCAGCAAACAGATTCGATCTCTGCTCAGTTTGTACAAAGGTTCCATGCTGCAGAACTGACGAGTTAAATGTGAGATTTGAAACTGATTAAAGATTAATATACTCTGATGCATGCTCAATAATCCAGGTAGAAAATCTAAAAAAGCTAAGTCTGGTCCTCTGGACATTCAAAAAATAAAACAAAACAAAGCAAAAAAAAAAAATGTAGAAACGTTTCGTCTTTCGTCCGAAAGACTTCCTCAGTCTGAGTTGCTGTATTCAGCTCAGTCTTATAAATAGCACCCTCTCACAGTGTTACACAACCAGTTGGCTGATGACAGCCTGAAACCAGCTGCTCACATGATCAAGGAGGGCCATCAGCCTAACAATGGATCGTTGGCACCCTGATGGTGCTAATAATAAAATAAACTTCTAATCACTCTTTATGGACAGATTAATATAGTTTTTTTTAATTCAACATCACAACACAACTGTGATAAAAGCCAGAGGAAGTAAAAAAAAAGAACAATATTTTTTCTCTAATCATTGTGTCCATAAAGAGTGATTAGAAGTTTATTTTATTATGATGCAACGTGCATCAACCTGCAGCACTTCAGTACAATTTTTGTTTGATGCCAGTAATTTTAGTTTTAGTTAAATGTCAGAATTTTATTCATCCCAGTAGAAAGTTGCAGTTTATTACAACCTATTCAAAATTCTTCTAACAGTTAGAACATTTCATTAGAAGAGAATAATTTTACAGTATTCATTTTAATTTTACAGGAATGTAATAAATAACCCTTCTTGACAGAGCACAAACAATGACAAGAGGAGACCGGTTTTATTACTACCTAAAGCAATAAAACTGTGTAAAATAAAGGTCTTAGCATTTACGACGCACAATTTGGGCTAAATGAGTATTTCTCATGAGTTTTATCAGGCTTTTCTTCTGGCGTTTTCTGGGAGGTCACAGAGCGAACTGGACCTCACAGGGACGAAGGGGAGGAGGGATAAGGCTTCCTTTGTCATATATGCCACAAAGATCAAAGGTCACCTAAACCTCTACAGGTCCTGAGCCACTATCCTGGTCTTAAGACACATACGGCCCACCCCCCCCATTGCACCCCAACAGGAACAAAGCCTGGCAGCATGGTCTCTTTTCTTCTAGGCCTGGGTGTGGGAGATGGCCATCTAAAGGAACAACAACTCTAGAAAGGCAACAGCAGGACGAGAAAAGAAAGAAAGAAAAGAAAATGATATTGGGTTAAAGATAGTATTTAAACCTTCGTTAGCTTTTTTCAAAGTTATTCTGTGTTAATTAATGTCCATTATTGACTTTTTC
Organism: Garcialebias charrua; assembly: GCA_038048925.1. Taxonomy (NCBI): domain Eukaryota; kingdom Metazoa; phylum Chordata; class Actinopteri; order Cyprinodontiformes; family Rivulidae; genus Garcialebias; species Garcialebias charrua. Next base: position 16,130 of record JBBPBX010000308.1, read on the forward strand.
CTCTAATCTTTTCTCCTGCCTCCATCAGCGTTGAGTCTCCTTTCCACATTTCTCACATTTTGTCTTCTCGTCCTGTCTCCTGCTCCCAGTCTCAGTGTCTCCATCATCTTCATTTCGCTCTGCTCACACACCCCCGAGAGGAGCGCAGCTTGGAGCACAAAGACAGTCAAACTAACCAATGAAAACGCAGAGGCAAAGAGCTTTGACCAACCAGAAGGTCACAAGTCCGGGGTGAAGGGTCAGGAGAGATAATGGGTGTAGAGTGGACGGAAATTTCCTACCTCAGGGGACAGAGCGCGTGTGCAACGTGTATGTCTCTGTGTGTGTGTTTACATATTATCTGGCGTCAGCATTTACTCCTGCGGCACCCTGGACAAAAGTGGACAAACACGCCGAACAGCACTAGGTTCTGCCAGATGGTGGGCGGTGTGTCTTCTGACTCACCAGCTCGCTTCCTGTTCAGCTCGTTTAATAAAATATAAGCGCTGCCGATACCTTTTAGCAGGCCTGATGTTTAACTCTTTGCTGCAGTATCTGTGCCTTGACATCTTGAAATTTCTGAACAATCCAACAACACTTGGCCTGACATAAGTAATCAGCCATTAAGATACAAAGTTTGACCCAGCCAGACAAAGGTCAAGCTAAGAAATGGATAGGTGGGGCACATGCTTGGTGAAGGAGATAGTACATGCCAGAGTGTCATATGATCTCAGTGAAACAGCTAGAGTTTCATGTTTTGGGCAAGTATTTACCAAGGTCACAACTCTGCCCCACCTTCCAGGCAAATGAGATAACACTGGAGCAACTGACCCATCCCTGATGGCTCAGCTTGTCAGATTTAAAGCTAGTTGTAGGTGACCGTTTTCATTTTTTAATGCATATGTGTCAAACTCAAGGCCCGGGGGCAAAATGTGGCCCTTCTTAAGGCCTCGTTATACTCGCACTTTGGTCCGCTGGCTGGAGCGCACGGACTGCGCGCGCACTGAGCCGTGCGGCTTCATGCGTTTACAGTGTCACCGCTGTGTTTATGGTTGACGCACGGCAGCGCATGGCAAAGTGCTGTTCTTTTACAGACCAGCAGGTGGCAGTACCCTCTAAAACCTGTGCATATGTTGCAAGAAAGGGTGTAGAAGAAGAAATCTACCGTAGAAGAACTGTTTGAAGTCACACAACAAAAACAAAGGGCTTTCCGCTCGCGTGCTGAACTGTTGTCTTTATTAGAGGAGTAAATTATAATAGAACAACAGTTATTGTGTCTTGCGGTTTTAATGCATGGAGTCAGCAAGGAGGAAGCGATCACTTGACTTTTGGCAAAAAAACAAAAGTCCAGATCAGGGATGAAGAAGGGGAATTTAATACATTTGTGTCACATACAAAACATTCCTCTATGCGTCGCGACGCCGTCTCCACGACCACAGCGGCGCAGACAGCTGCAGGCTCTGGCGTGAAGAGCGTGAAGGCTGTCGGTGAGGTCCCCACCCGACCTGTCAATCAATTCAGTAGCGCCCATGGCGCGCGCACTAGCCTTGCAGAGTTTGAAAAATTCGGAGGTGCGCGACACGCGCCAACACGACGCGCGGGGTCTATGCGCAGGGGCGGGGACGGTGATATTGTGTCACTTTTGGCACGCGCACCCTGGCGCACTGCGCGGCGCGTCGAGTATAAATCTAGCTTTAGCATCTTACCTGGTCCCCAAGATGATATTTTAAATGTAAAATACTTTTATCACTTTAATTTTTTTCAGTAATCTTTGATTATGATGTCAAAAATACAACAGAGAACATCAAATGAGACCAATCAAACTCTTGTTGAGGAGCCTGTGACCAAGAAAAGATGTTTGTATCTACAGGTAACTTGAGTTAATGTAGATTCTGAAACCGGCCCATTGTTTTAAAAAGGTTTTAATTTTGGCACCCTTTTGTAAGTGAGTTTGACACCCCTGCTTTAATTGGTTCAACCCCAAAATGTGATTTTAATGAGTTTTCAAAGCTTTAGACATCACAACTCATTAACTACTTTAAAAGCAAATGAGCTGATTACAGTATTGATCTAAATAATGTTAACATGTTTGAATTCATGTGAATACAAGCTTATAAAGTGGACTGCAAAACCATTCTTGAAATACATTTTTTAGATTCACATGACTGGGTACTGCTCAGTGATCAGCGTTTCTGTCCCACATTACTGTTGCACAATGTGCTTACTTTAGGGTTTGTGCAAGAGGAACAAGATAAATGAAGGAAATCAGAGAAAGACCAAAAAGGCCAAAGGCTTGGGACGATTTAAAACAGAAGTGAAAAAGCTCTACGGTAAGACGTGGGGCTCATGTCATAAATAAGCCCATAACGGCAGCCCTGCGTCACAAACTTACAGATGAGTATCTGATGAAAACAAAAGCCCCTGTAGACACAATCAGTCTTTATTAAAACAGCAGATGCAGCTTTCTGAACCTTCATGCAAAAATTTGAGTAAAGAATTTAAAGATGATTAAACACGGTAATGTGCATGTCAGAAATGTCCTCCCTGACTCCCTGGATCCCTTCCAATTTGCATACCGACCTAATCGCTCAACCGACGATGCCATCTCCTCTGCCCTTCACACAGCTCTCACACATCTGGACACGAAGGACTCCTATGTTAGAATGTTGTTCATCGACTTCAGCTCGGCATTCAACACCATCATCCCCCAACAGCTCATCCTTAAACTGGACAGTCTGGGGCTGAATACCTCAATGTGTAACTGGCTGCTAGACTTCCTGACTGGGAGACCACAGACAGTACGAGTCGGGAGTAACACATCTAGCACCATCACATTGAACACAGGGGCCCCACAAGGATGTGTACTGAGCCCCCTTCTATTCACCCTGCTAACACACGACTGCACACCATCATACAGCTCCAACCACTTCATCAAGTTTGCGGACGACACAACAGTGGTGGGTCTCATCAGCAACAACGATGAGACGGACTACAGGAACGAGGTGAGCCGCCTGGCCTTGTGGTGCGGACACAACAATCTCACTCTCAACGTGGAGAAGACAAAGGAGATTGTTGTGGACTTCAGGAAGAAGGATGCCCAACATGCCCCTCTGACCATCAACAGCACCGCAGTGGAGAGAGTAGACAGCACCAAGTTCCTGGGAGTGCACGTCTCAAAGGACCTGTCCTGGAGCAGGAACACTGCAGCACTGGCAAAGAAGGCTCACCAGCGTCTCTACTTTCTCCGCAAGCTGAAAAGGGCTGGAGCTTCAACCCCCATCATGAGCACCTTCTACAGAGGTGCCATAGAAAGTGTCCTGACCAGCTGCATCACTGTGTGGTTTGGTGCATGTACTGCATCCTGCCGCAAGAGCCTCCAGCGCATTGTGAGAGCAGCTGAGAAGATAGTCGGCACCTCCTTCCCCTCACTGCAGGACTTACACAGCAAACGCCTCACTCGGAAAGCCCACCGCATGGCAGGTGATCCCACACACCCACTACACAGCCGCTTTAGACTGCTGCCATCAGGGAGGAGACTGAGGAGTCTCCAGGCTCGAACCAGCAGACTGAGAGACAGCTCTGTTCATCAGGCAGTCAGGATGCTAAACACTCTGCCTGCTCTGCCCCCCCTCCCATTTGAACTGCCTTAACACTAAAACTTTCTCACACATTACCACACAACACAAAGATTTTAACACTGGACTCTGTGTCATCAAACGGTTTATTCACTAAGCTCTCGGTCATGTGCTCATACAGTTTGCACTACTTCTCATACTTGCACTAATGTTTGTATTACATCACTGCCTATAATCATAATACTGTTTACATTCTCTGTTTACATTTATTAATACTGTTTACTTTTATTACTACTGCTTACATGTAACTACTACTGTTTACATTTACACTACTCTAATATCTACACCACTGCTGATACATATACAGTGTGCTCTGAACGGTCTTATTTAGGGATGCCCAATGTGCCTTACTGCATATGCCACTTTTTGCCTCTATAACAACATCAACTACTACCTCATACATATACTGTGTACATTAACTCATACGCTGCTTTGCCACTTTGCAAATGTCAATGCTAGAAACCTTTAGTTTATTTTAGTTATACTTTTTATACTCTTTTTTTATACTAGTATGCAAAAACTCAGGACAGTATTATGTTCATTAAATGTTTAATGTTTTAGTTTTAGAGTTGGTGTAAATTTTCATACTCTTATTCCACTATGCAAAAAACTCAGGACAGTGTTAGTTTTACTATTTTATGCTTATGTCAATTATTATATGTTTCAGTGTTTCAATGTTTAGATGTTTACTGTTGCACCGAGGGACTGAGAGAAACGCAATTTCGGTCCTGTGTATGTCCTGTACAGTACATATTGCAGATCTGACAATAAAGTTGACTTTGACTTTGACTTTGACT
>JBBPBX010000308.1:20583-28083 GCA_038048925.1 Garcialebias charrua
GTTCTGTACCATTTAAAGCTAAAGGACGAAATTAGGCAAAAAAAATTAAGAAGCTACTTCTATTGAGTTTTTTTTTTTTTTTTTGATGTACCACGTAATGGAAAAACTTAATCAGCAAGGAAAAAAGTCCTTCTACAGATGGACAGTTTTTTCCCCTAACTCTTTACTTGTTGGACTTGTGTGTTTCTAACAGAGAGAACTTCTATCTTTTCAGCTCTGATAAGAGGCTCACCTTCATTCACACAGATTCAGTGACAAAGAAACATTTCCTGACAGGATGTTGCAATCAGGTCAAACAGATATTCAGGTAATTCCCATTTTGCTGGACATACCTGTCAGAGACTATCATGTTGTACAACGACAACAAAATCTGTGACGGACTGAAAAAAACATCCTGAAATCTCATCCCTGAACAAAGATATGCAAGTTTCAATGGACTGATAATGTTGGAAAGAAATCAAAAATGTTCTATCAAATAACTGAATACATCTTTGCGGCCCTCTAACATGTGCACATGCGGTTTTGAGTGGATTTGAGGTTTTTATTATAGGGACATTTCAGCATCTAGAACATGTGTACTGTATATCTACACATTTGATTAATTGATGGATTATTGGACAGATTACTAATACAGTTGATAGAGGCAGGCTCTGTTTTAAAAGTTAATGTTTAATTATGTGGAAGAACTCACATTTGTATTTTGTTACAGTAAAACAAATAGTTGGAATGAAACACTTTGATGCAATCAACCCTAAAAATGACATCTGAAGATAAATTAAAACGTCATCGGTTGATTCCCCGCGCCAAACTTAAACTCACTATGAGCAGTCGTTCAAATGCGTTAAATTAAAATGGTCCGTTTTTCAAAAACAATGTGCGTTTTATCACCAACATTTTTAATACCACTCTCTTCTCCTGATTTTGGATCATTTTTACCATTTTGATTTTCAGATTTCCAGCAAATGCAAACAGATGCTGATCAAAATTCAAAAATAGAATTGAATAGTCAAGAAAAGGGAAATTAGTGGCAAAAGTGGGATGTTTTGGCTTTTGAATGTGTGGTGTAATGTGTTAGCTAACTGTTTGTAAATAAAGTTCTGTGCATGTTTATGGACCAGTATGTATGCTTGTTCAGTCTCATGCTGATAAACGGGTGTGCGGCGCTGCGTTAGCATACATTTCCGCGACTTTTCCGCGACTTACGGCAAAAATCCGGACGTACGAACGCCACGTTTAACCAGTTCCGACTTACGTCAAAATCGGGTTATGAACGGTGCGTAGGAACGGAACTTGTTCGTAAGTCGAGGACTCCCTGTATATATATAAATGGAAATCTTTTTTCCAATAGTATTTAATGGCATTAAATTAATTCCTAACATTCCTATAGAATTGTATTAACAAATGCAGCCCATTGCGCCTCCTTTTTCTGTTACATGTGTATTTACTGACAAAACTGAAATGTAAAGAAGGTTCAAGCAGCTTCAACCTAAACTACAATCATGTAAATGAGGAAAGACAAAGCATTATGTGTGAGGGAGCGTGAGGACTGGGGGGCGTGAGCCAATGGGTGAGAAGGGGAAAGGCGAGGCTTCCACGTCTTTAAAAGAAGAGGGTATTTTTCCTTTCTCTGAAATCCTTTAAATACCTCCCCTCCCCCTCCACCTTCCCCACCCCCCAGCGAGACTCCTCCTTTGACCCGGAGCCCTGCCCCCGCCGGAATTCAACACATGCGACACACCCCCTTTTTTAGGGGCCAGCTGGACACCTTTGACCCCGGGCTTCCCAGCAGCCCCGGGACTGGTCACTCTCAAACAGATCTCAAACAGATCCGAGCTGATCGGCTCTAATAGCAGCTCACTCTGCGCTGCTAAGAGGAAAATTGTAAAGACCCAGCTGCTCTGCCCCGTTTTAGTCTTTATACGAGCCGGACGAGGGTGGACTGCTGCTTTAATCCATCTTAGGTGGCCAATCCTGTGCTTTGATCAAATCTTGTTTAGCCTACAGGAGTTAAACTAAATGACTGCTTCTGGCCTTGCTTCATTGAGCTGGTCACATTCTAGTTGCAGGTCAAAGTTTGTTTTACTTCCTGTTACGATGCATAAAACGTTCCTGCTCTGGTTTCCTCTCACCTGGACAGCCTGCCGTCCCTGCTGTGCGTCTGCCAGCAGCTGGATGGTGATGGCCCTGCAGTCCTGCACGGCGTCCTGCAGGTAGACGAAAGTGTGGCCCATGTGGCGGCCGACGCTGCACTCCCTGCAGATTGGCACCGAGCAGGTTTCACAGAAGAACAGAAACACCTGGGGAAGGAGAGTCAAACATGCATGGAAAAATTAGTTTTGCTTTTGGAAGTGTATTTTACCATAAAAAATGCTGACTTTATGAGGTGTTGAGAGAAAAACTCATCTATTAACGTCCAGCAGGGGGCAGCGTCGAGTATGTTATCACGAAGCGACTGAGTTTAAATCAGTACATGGAAAGAAAACAACCTATTAGGGTTAGTTTTCAGTAAGAACGTGATAATTGCTCGAACCGCGTTCTTGTCAGAGACAAGTTTATGTTGCTAGACAGTGTTGATGGCTTCAGATGAGTGTTTAAGTGTGTGTTCGTGTGTGAACGAGTGTGAACCAGCGAGTGTGACCTGTCACTCAAAGTGCGGCACCTGGAAGTGACGACAAAAATGGGCGGGCCAACGCAGCGTGCGTAGCGCGTCACCAGCTTCAGTGCTTGCGAGGCGGAGCTCGCTACAACATACGTGGCGTCAACAAATCAATCACAGCGTTAGTAGTTCATTCTACAAGCATTCATGGCGAATGTAGTTCCTTACCTTCGACCAATGTCGTGCCGGAAATGACGACAAAATGGGCTGGTCGCAACGGCGTGCGACGTGATTGACAGCACACAACAGCGAATCAGCGTTCGCTACAAGAGTGGTGGACAGCACACAACAGCGAATCAGCGTTCGCTACAAGAGTGATTCACAGCACACAGCACTCGTATCATCCAATCACAGCTCATAAACAGACATGTAGACACACGTCTTCTTAACGCTAGTTTGCACAGCAGAAAACAACTTCACAGCTCTTTAAACAACTCAAACGCTACAATTTAACTTCCCAAAATGCTGAAACATGCGGCGCACATCTAGACAGGCCAACTTAGTCACGCTCAGTAACCCAGCACTGCAGCTGTTGAACAACACGGACTCTCACGGAGTCACTCAAGGTCGGTTCCGGTCCACGTTAGAGGAGCAGAAAACTCGGGTCAGAACCCATTATCCGACAACGTTCTAACATATATGCTGCTTCGACCTTCTTTAAAATGTAAAATACCACAACAGCAATCTTGTAGATGTTAAATTAGCTTCCAGGCACTATGACTCGGCGGTCATTTCAACAAAGCTCCGTACAGGAGTCTGTGCGAGTGAGCTGGATCGGAACCGAACCAGAACCTCCACAGACTACGGCTGACAAAAACTTCACCTGAATGCTTCCAACAGCGTGTAACAGAGTTGAAACAATAATAATCTCACAGCTTCAAATGATAAAAACATGCAGAATCTGCCTGTCTTGAACACCTCAGCCAAATTATTATCCTCAGAGTTTAAAACTTGGATCCCACTATGCCAACCATGACGTTACAGTTCATGAGAGATTACAGATACATCGACAAACTTTAGAAGCCGATACGAGGCCACCAGATGTAAAGGGTTTAGAGGGGGTCAGTTTAATACTGACCTCCTTTTTACCTTAATTTACTTATTCAGATTGAATAGTAATTTCACGGATTCTCTTCTTTTTCAGTTTATTCAATATTTCTGTGATCTTTGTGATGGATAAAGAACCATAGCCATTAAGTGACAGTAAACGTTGACTTTAGTTGGTATGCCAGAAGACACTACCATTTATTTAAAATAAATCACTAAATCAACATCATTACACTTGATTGGCAGGGTTTCACCTTCTTGCGATTTAACACACATCACACACTTGATTTAACACAACAGACATAAATACTAGATGTTAAACATATTTAGTCTGTGGGCTCTTTAACTTAAAAAATAGTTTCCAGCTTAGATTGAGAGGGGAAAGAAATAGGAGGAAAGATTTAAGAAGAAATTATCATGAGCATGATACCAGAGTGACACTTCTCCTCCGACTTCTGCTAAAATCCAGGTACGTTTTGTAAACAGCTCTTTACCTTTTGACGACCGCCCGGTAAGAGGTGACCTTGTAGCCTTTCAGATGCACGGATCCTTGTGGGGACCAGTACGATACCTTCAAGCAAGGTTCTGGTTTACGTCTCCAACGTCTCCTGGTTTTGCTTGGTCATCAGAGAATATGTCAGCTTCAGGCCTCTGACTTCAAGATAAACTTATTCCAGGAAGGAATAGACAAAGTTCTTGATCTTACGCTTGTTCGAAGTAGACTCATAACAGCCTGTTATCAGTCCTTAGCTGAAGACGCCGGTCGTTAGCTCTTGACCACACGTGTCCAGCTCTTGGGAAAGTTCACATCTCTTGGAAGTTCCCAGCAACTCTGAAGCGTTTCCGCACAAGCTTAGAACTTAAAAAGCAGGAACACAGAGAGGAGTTCACTTGCCTTATCAGGCCCAAGGTTACAAGCAGCAGCAGAGAGAAATGTTTAGGAAAAAGATAGATAAAGCTGGAGCCCTGCTCATGAGACTGTCTCTGAGTTTCTAAACAAAACCGTCCGGTCTCTGTGACCCGAAGGCTTCACCTTTAAACACAGCAGTGAACACAGTTTAACTCTTACAGAATGACACAGCTTAAAAGCACACATCATGAAAATGACAAAAGTTATTCTTTTGATCACATCAGCCTAAAATCAAAGATAGAAATAGTCTCTTTTGGTGACTATATTTATCAGATTACAGCTTAATGAATGATTTTGTAGTAAATGTCTTGCTTTACTGAGAGGTCAGTAAAGGTCATCACTGGACAGTTCAAAAGTACACAGGTGTCTTAAAAGTGGACAAGGTCATGCCCACTACAAAGCTATACACACACATATCTATATATATATACATATATATATTATATATATATATATAGCACATAATTACTGTCAGAAGCTAATATTAGTTTGTGACAGTAATTATGTGATATATATTTTTCATTCATTCAACCTTTATTTATACAGGCTAGCCTCGTTGAGTCTCTGCAGGACCACAAGAGAACAGTGTTCATATTTTAATCACCAGGTAAAATAACAAGAAATGTGAAGTAGTTCAATCATAAGACATTAACAAAATACTGTATCAGTAATATTAAACAGCACAACATACACATTAATTTCAATTTACCGGTACCTGATTTTTTGAATGTGGTCTGTGAACTGCTGCATGATTCTCTGAACAAAGACTGAGTCGATGGTCCGCTTCTGGAGTTGGTTGTAGAGAATGTCCACATGAGGCATGACCAGATGGAACAGTTTCAGGAAAAAGCTGAAGCTATCATCCTCCAGCAGCCTCACAAAGCCTCCAGCTTCTCTAACAGTGGTAGGATCAAACTGTCCTGAGTCCCTGATGGTTTCAAAACACTGGAGCAGTTTTTCTTTGTGTTCAAAAACAGTGTTCACAGCTCGGCTGTGGAAGTTCCACCTCACTGTGCTTGCTCTTGGAACTCTGTGGGCCACCACTTCATCGAGAATACTGGTTCTCTTTGGCGATCTTGAAAAAAAGCCGGAGAATCCAGCCAGGTCTGAGAAGAAAATATTCACTTTTGAGATATGGGAAGTCACCTGCTGCATGATAAGATTAAGCTGGTGAGCATAGCAGTGAATGTAGTGTGCATTTACATAGACATCTTGGATCTTCTTCTGTACACCACCTGTGGCTCCTCTCATGACACTCGCACCATCATATGCTTGTGAAATGAGCTTGCTCTTCTGGTCATCAGGGAGAATGGAGCTCAACCTTTCCAGAATAAAAATAATAACCTTTCAAATAATTATATAATCACTGTTTCATAACATGAAAAATTCAAACTATTTAATGCTTAAATCTTTCTGCTACTTGATTTATTTAAGTTTAGTGTCTTTGAAACAACAGCACAACTTATAATGAAACTAAAGTTTAACTAAACTAAACTAAAACTAAAGTTTATTTATTCATTCAGATTTATTCATCAGAAAATTTGCAACTGCTGCTAAACGAAACGAGACAAAAGTTAACTAACACAGACAGACACTCTGAGGAGTAAACAGTTCATGAGCTGAAGATGGACAGACAGGAGTCGTCTTCACACATTCGGGTTTATAACTAGCAAGTAGCAACTTTTATAATGTTGCAGACAGTACACCACAACCATGAGCACAGCTACTAGCTACTGTGACTGACTGCAACAACCACCGTCCCACACACACCACCATGTCCCGAACACAGATGAAAACAGCTCAAACTTTGCTCATGTGTGCTCAGCGATTTATTAAACTCACTAATTATTACTTGCTTACCTGTGTAGAAAGGCACCATTAATAATTACAGCTGTTTCAACGTCGCTACTCGCTAGTTGTCCGTGTGATGATCAGGTCTGACTGTAAACAGAGGGAATCCCCCGCTCCCCCCCTCCTTGGCTCGAACCGGAAGTGCTGTCGATCCGTGGCATAAGAGACAGTCCAGGCTCGAGGGCGGGGGAAAATGCGACCTGTACAGTCCAAAAGTTTTGTACAGATGGGACATAAACTACGGCCGCTAGCGGCGGCTAGTTATAATTAGATTCAATGGAAAAGCATGGGAAAAGCCCCCAGGCGGCGCCGAGCGGGGAAACCGGAAGTACGTCACTCACAATCAGAAAACGTTTTTTGAAACAAACAAAACAATCATTACTCATAAAATATTTATCCTACACAACTAAAAACATATATGCATGCATTTCGAAATATTTTTATTTTATTATTTCACTTTTATAAAAAAAAAATATATATATCTTCAAATGGTGAAGAAGAAAAGCTGCAGTTCCAAGGAGGAACGGCGCCCCTAGCGCCCTCTAGTGGCGGCCGCCACTGATTAAATGTCTTGTTTTACTGAGAGGTCAGTAAAGGTCATCTCTGGAACAGTTCAAAAATACACAGGTGTATCAAAGTGGACACGGTCATGCCCACTACATCTCCCCCCTTTTGGAAGCCATCGCCAGTCCTTGGGGATGGGGTCCAACACGAAAGGAACATTGAACTGTCTCTGATCTTGAAGTAATCCAGCAAGTGGAAAAGAAAAATCAAAATTATAATCCCATAAAGTTTTTTGGAACTTCCATACTGTTCGGAGGTAATCCCATTGCGGTAAGCTTTTAATCCCTTGGAAAACTGAGTCTGTTAACTCTTGGAAAACAAAGTCTGTGATCCCTTGGAAAACAAAGTCTTATAATCCACAGCGGTAATTCCACAGCAGTAATTCCACAACGGTTAGTTTTGTTGATTGATCAGCAACAATTGTTTTCATAATCAGCATGTAGAGGGGATCCCTCGATTGACGCAGAGGAGG
>JBBPBX010000308.1:33083-121890 GCA_038048925.1 Garcialebias charrua
TTCGTTGCTTGTCTCAGATTTTTCAATCTGAGGTGCTTCAGGGGCGGGGCTCCCTTTAAACCATTTTGAGTCACTGTTCCAGCTGGTACCAACATTTCGTTGTATGTCAGTTTGAAAATCTTGTTCATTCTTGCTAGTATTATCCAACTCTTTTAACAATCGACGTATGTCCTCTACCTCTTCCGAGGTCAGAGGGCCTTTGAGACGACGGTGTATCAATTCAATCTTTGCTTTGCGCAGCTGGTTATTTGTGTGCTCTGAGTTATCAAAGACAATGTCACGCATTGTACCAGTTCGGTCATCCTCTGTATCATTCAAGTTTTCAAACAACCAACTTATGTCCACTATCTCCTCAGAGCTTAGAGGTATGGTGCCTTTTTTTTGGAACTTCTGTAACCTTTTGCTACTCCCGGACTGTCCAGTCCGTGGTGCAGGGACAGGGCCTTTGCTCGGTGTAGACCGCGGAGGGTCACTTAAAGAGCGAACACCTACCGTTTGTGGTTTTTTGCTTATCTCGGGCAGCTTCGTCTGAGGTGCAGGGACAAGGCTTTCGCTCGTCCTTCTCAACCATATTGGGTCTCTTAACCACTTCGGGTCATTGTTCCAGCGGGTGTAAAGGGTTTAGAGGGGGGTCAGTTTAATACTGACCTCCTTTTTACCTTAATTTACTTATTCAGATTGAATAGTAATTTCACGGATTCTCTTCTTTTTCAGTTTATTCAATATTTCTGTGATCTTTGTGATGGATAAAGAACCATAGCCATTAAGTGACAGTAAACGTTGACTTTAGTTGGTATGCCAGAAGACACTACCATTTATTTAAAATAAATCACTAAATCAACATCATTACACTTGATTGGCAGGGTTTCACCTTCTTGCGATTTAACACACATCACACACTTGATTTAACACAACAGACATAAATACTAGATGTTAACATATTTAGTCTGTGGGCTCTTCAGCTTAATATAGTTTCCAGCTTAGTTTGAGAGGGGAAAGAAATAGGAGGAAAGATTTAAGAAGAAATTATCATGAGCATGATACCAGAGNTTTTTTATCCACTCAGAGGACTTCACTTAACTTTGTTAGATCTCTGAGGAATGTTTTCAACACCTTGTTGAATCTATGGCATAAGCAAATGAGGCAGTTTTGAAGGCAAAACGTGTGTCAAAATGGTGGCTAGCCACCCCCTGGCACTGCCATTTTGTCTGATCATGGATACTATTGCTCCCTACAACCGCCTGGATCCATCATTCTGAGCTGCCTTGGATGAAAAAACAAACAACAACAACAAAAACTATTCAGCACAGTGTAAATTCTACACTTAGAGATTTTTTTGTACCAAAACATCAAGGTTTTCTTGCATTCTCCGTTACCCTTAGCGATGGGGAACATCATACCCCTTGTTTACATTGGTTTTACATACCTGAAAAACTATTGGAGTAAACTCTTTTAAATATGTCATATGATAATGTTCCGGTAACATTTTTTTCTCTTTGATTTCATATCCTGCAATTAGTGCCTTTACTTCTGTCCATGATAAGTTTAGTTTTAGAGCAAACCAGAGCACCACGGTAGACGTTGCTCTATTGATGGAGGATTTTTAAACACCTTCACCTTAAACATGAACCACACAAGAAGAGAGACAATAATTAATTTTCAGAGCAGCAGACTTTGAAAATGGGAGATCACCTCAAGACACTTTGAACCAAGTTTCAAAACTGTTTGAGATCAAATCCGAACTGGAAAGTGCATGCTGGGTTTTTATTCTCTCAAAAGTAGGACAATGATGAGTAACAGGAAGACAGTTTCAGATAGCACATGGAAAATGTGGCAGTGTCAAAACAAACAATAACGTAATGTCAAAACATTATCTGTGATTAAAACATGAGCTGGCCTAATCAGTGTTTTTGTTCTGTGTGCAGGAAGCAACAAGTTGTGTTCTTCAGAGATGTTTTGTTTCATACAGAAAGATTTTTAGGAAAGCAAACTGGTTAGTGATTCATCAGAATACATTAAAGTAATACGTTTTAAATGGTCAATGTTTGAATTCTCTAACACTATAGTAATAGAAATGTCTGATAATTAGCACACCCTTTTACTGGTTTTACTTGATTACTATACTTGTTAACTAATAGTCTCACAAATACCATATCAGAACCTTTGTTGGAACATTACAATATTTTACATACAAACATTATTAATTTTCTTGGGTTAATTGGCAGAGACCGTTTAGTAAACTTTCCTAACCTTTTAAAAATACAGGGATGTAAAATCCAGACAAGCTGCTATCTTCACATCTAAGGTGCTTTAATTTGACTCAGCCTTGATATTTATTATTGGCTGTATTGAGAGGATTCTTTCATCTGTGACTGTAAATGCAATAAGTATTGGTATCTGCATATCTATAAAGCTCTAAATGAAAAATTACAGTCATACATCACATCTTTATTGCATTGGGATCCTGGCCCACTTTACCTCACCTGGGTGACTGTTTTTACCATACCACACAGTACTGATAAGTTATTCTGCAATAAAACCCTGATCTGAGTAGTCCTGCTTAAGAAGTAACACATAAGTCATCAAATTTATTTATAGAGCACATGTAAAACAGTTATCAAAGTGCTTAACTTTAAAATCACAGCATCAAGTAAAAATCAACAAGATATAATTAAAAGCATCAAAAATAAAAGCATAAAAACACAAACGGAATGAGAAACAACAGGATAATAAATCAGATCATACTGTGTTAAATGTCAGTGAATACAGATGCGTTTTCAGGAAAGATTTAAAAGCAAGAACTGGAGTGGCCTGTCTAATGGTGATGGGCAGATTGTTAGTACAAGGTTTAGGGCCAATGACTGAAAAAGTCCAATATTTGAGTTTCAGCCTGGTTTTTGGTACAACCAAAAGCAGTTGATCAGATGATCTTGGCACCAGAGAAGGGACATAAGGTTGAAGTAGGTCAGAGAGGTATGCAGGTGCAAGGCCGTTAATGCGCTTAAAGGTCAACTGGAGGATTTTAAAATGGATTCTGACACACACAGGAAGCCAGTGAGGGGAGGACAAAACTGGTGAAATATGCTCAAACCTATGAGTTCCTGTCAATAACTGAGCTGTAGCATTTTGGATTAGCTGGAGATGTGAAAGGGAACCCTGACTGACCCCAACATAAAGTGCGTTACAGTAGCCCAGCCGGGTTGTATCAAATGCATAGACTAATTTTCCCAGGTCAGATATGGACAGCACTAACTTAAGTTTAGCTACCTGCCTTAATTGGAAAAAAAACTTTTTTGAAGAACAGTGTTAATATGTTTATTGAACTTAAAGTCCAAGTCTAAAACCATCCCAATATTAGATATGGGTGAAGAGAGTCAAGATTGGAATCTTGGAAATCTGTTGGAATCTTGGCCAAAGCCAATGCAGACATGTTCCTCTTTTTGATTTTCTACATTTGCCTTATAATCAGTCTGTTTTGCTACTTTGACATCTTTGTTTTAACTAGGTTAAAAAAAAATCTGTATGCCTCTCTTATGAATGTCTATTGTTGATTGTCAAAAGAAAATCTACTGTTGTTGTTGTCATCATTCTTTGTTTGTAGCCAGGTCTCTCTTGTAAATGAGTCCTCGAGGCTCAGTGGGATTAACCTGCCTAAATAAAGGTTGAATGAATTAACGGGATCAATGAAAGCGGTACAGCTAGAGCTAAACACAATGACTTCAGTATTCTGATCATTAAAACTTTTAAAAAATTGAAGCCATCCATGCACTGAGATCATCGAGACATTCTAATAGAAGGTGAATGGAGCTGTAGCTGTTGGGTTTTAAGGATAGATCAATCTGACAGTATAACAATAAAACGAAAGACTGTGTTTCCTCAGGATAGACCCCAAGAGGAACAGATACAATAGCTATGTTTACATGTACAACATTCTTTGACCGGATTGAAATGTATTTGGATAAAATTATCCAAATGTATAGTTTAAATAACCACAATCTGTTCACAAGTATTTACAGACAGCAGGCTTTTATTCAAAATAGAAATACTGACATGCACAAAGTGGTAAACTTTCCTTGAAAAAATAAATCACAGAAGAAGTTTTACTTCTGTTTTACTTCCATGATGAACATACAGTAAACAAACCTGAGCGCCAAGAACATCATTTAAAAATGAGAGGGAAATGGGTTCAGACTGACTGAAGACTGCAGAGCAGGGGACAAAGACTGAGGGATCAGCTGTGGCGTGTGAAATCGATGACCTAATTGACACAACCTTTTCAACAAAATGCCTGACAAACTTATCACAAGTGTCTACAGAGGCCTCAATGCTGGCAGACTGAGGCACATTTAGAATGGAGTTAATAGTGTTAAAAAGACCAAGTAGTTTATGACTATTTAAGGTGATAATTATGGAAAAATACTTTATATTTGTTTTTATCTTGTTTAACAGTAGTACGGTACACTTTTCAGCATGTTTTTAAGATAACAAAAGAGACCTGAAGTTTGTCCTTCTTCCATTTATGCTCAGCTCTCCTGCACTGACGTCTGGCTGCTTGTGTGGTCTCATTTAACCAAGGATGGGGTGTGCATTTAGGATTCCTGACCTTTAGCGGGGCAACTGAATCCAAGATCTGTACACAGATCTTCTGATGCAGAGATAGCAACTCATTCATAGTAATATAAATAAAGGTTGAATGAATGAATGAATACACACAGTGGGTCCAGAGTCTGTAACAAAATTAGTGGCAAAGGCAATGTAGAAGAGGGTAACAGTGGAAAGATTAAGTATCCAACGGGACCTGGCTGGAGTGGGAGGTGTAGACTCGCAAACCAATGAGGTGTTGAAAAAAATGGTTTATGGTCAGAAAAACAGGTCACCAATTTCTAAACTAAAGACAAATATACCATATTAATTCTAAATCAAGTGTATGGCCCTGCTAGTGAATCGGACCAACAACATTCTGTACAAAGTTAAATGACTACATGAGAGCTAAAAAGTCCTGCGCTAATGGCCTATTATGGCAGCAGACATGGATATTGAAATCTCTCACAATTAAAACACAATCATATTTGAGTAGGATTCCAGTCAGAAAGTCAGAAAGTTATTTCAAAAACTCTTTGGTGTATTTAGGTAGTCTATAAAGCATAGCACACAAAACCAGCTTTGAGCAGTCCATCTCACAACAGAGCAGTATAATTAGCCAAATCACAGAGCTGTCTGCAGTTCAAATGGTTCTTAAAAACAGTCAGTAATCATCCACAATGACCAGTTGTCCTTGGAGCATTGAAAAAAGTAGCAATGCAGAGTTAATATAAAAAATAAATAAAAAAGCTGAACTCACCAGATCAGATCCACGTCTCCAAGTCTCAGTGATAAAAAGTAAAGAAAGTCCAGTCCGCTGGAGCAGTAAAAGTAATTTAAAATAACGTTTTATTAGCCAGCGATCTAGCATAAAGGGGGGCCATCCTCGTAGAATCCACTGCAGGAGGAGATGATTGTGGAGCCACTTTGAGTGGTCCAGAGCACCACTCAAAGTGGTCAAGCGAGGTTGGTGGCACAAAGTCGAAGATCCAGAAGTTGTCATTCATAGACCAGCAGAGAATTGATGTCACAGATGAGTAATGAAAAAAAAACATAAATAATACGATCACCACCAGAAGTGGATGGCAAGCCACATACACAAGCGCCATAATCAGATAATTATCACCTTGCAATTCTATTTGTTGACTTCAATTGTTTTCAACATCACAATAATTTGAAAATGTACTTGACACTACATATATTAAGATGCCAGTGCATGTCACAAAACACTACCAAATAAAAGTCACTTTACTGTGTTGGACATACAACCTATAACTTTTCAAAAGACACTTAGGTCCAGTTTCAGATTTAGGTTAGAGACGGTCGTGTTGTTGGTAAAGTTCATGGTTTGGGCCATCTAGTTGCAACAGAAAACCAATATTTTGTTGTTCTATGACTGACGCTAATGTAAAATTTGAGGCTTTTTCTCAGAAGAGGAAGTTCTGTCAGCAACACCTGGTGAAACTATGGACAAAAGGCTATTTTCAGTGGTACTTGAAGTGAATTGCAACAAATGACATGCATACACTGGTGCAGTTTTTAGAGTCCACGGGCTTTTTATTTCCTATGATTTAATCCAAAGAACATAAAAGGGTAAGAGGTTTGTGTATAAAATACATAAAAATAATTAAAGTATAAAATGTACAAGAAAAAGAGTAATACGATCTAAGATATGAACTAAGAAAAACTAACTAAAAACACACTAAGCACTAGTAGCTAGTGCTTTAACAGATTAACCGAGTTATCGACAGATAGAGTGCTTTGACTTCTATCGAGGCTTTTTTGTCCACCTCGAGTACCCGTAGTGACGTCATCACGTCGCGGTAATGTCAGTACGTCACATCACGTGATAAAAACCGAGCGCTGGGTAGCTTTTAGTAGACGCTTCAAAATGGATTCCTTTGTGCGCACGGATGTATGGAGCTGGTCCAGTCTTGTCAAAAAGGTAAAAATGCGTCGTGTTTTATTATTATGAAACAGTTTATAATTTTATAGAATGCTTTGCTGCTCATTGAATTAACTTCTGTCACCACCGTAGATTGTGACAGGAGGGGGCGGTGTTGGATTGCAGGTCACATACAACACGGCCGAAACGGCTTCCTCTCTCGTTTCACAAACAAAACGCAACAAATATTCATCTCTCTATTAAAAACCTATAAACACATTAATCTCTAAAAGTAAACCTAAATTGCACAGCACTGCAGGCGGTGGTGCGGTGTGGCTGTGGCGTGGCCCCATTTGTTTTTTAAGTTTCGGTTTCAGCGCCGCACGGTACTTTCACTTTTAATATTAATAGTTAATAATTATAATTAAACTAATAGTTTTGTTTTTCCTGTGACTTATCTGCAGTATGATAAATGATAGGAGCATAATAAATGCTCCCAATGTTTTGTTGGTCTTTTTTTTTTTTTGGTAAATAATGAAGTTTTTATGCATTTTTATATATTTATTTATTTTGCCTCTATGTCATCATTGACTACTCGAGCACTAATCGAGCTTTTTTATGTTAATGTCGAGTTTAAAAATTATGTACTCGTTCAACCCCTACTAGTAGCATAAAAACAATACGTCGAAAAGCAGCACAAACATGAACATGCGTTTTTCATGGATAACCTTGCCCCCAATTTATATTTACTGATTGGTGAATAAACATTTCCCTCTTTTAAGGCACACTATAAAAAACATCTGCTAAATGAGAAAGATAAACAAATTGTATGCCAAAGTCAGAAAAAATGCTGGGCGATTTGAGTGGTTTGTACTTTTCAGTATATTTTTCTAGACTGGAACTGAACAGGGAATGCAAGTAAAACTGGTTTCAGTGCAAAATATTAAAGTGGGCAGAAGTTACACTGTGTAGAGGAGGTAGCTTTTCTTATTTTTTTTGTCTGAAGCAGTGCAGAGTGACAGATCCTGGTGAGTGGAGGGAGCAATTTTTATCCACGACCAGGCACAATGGCAGGTCCAGGGGGTGGCATTGACCACCATACATTAACCTTCAACCACCCCAAGAGTCACCCCAATCATTTGAGGAAACTATACTTTCAAGCAATATAAATCTAGAAGGCAAAGTTTCCAAAAAGTCATTGGGGAAGTCAGTTTACATATTTATATGGCAGTGGCTATAGTGGCTTTTGACATGGCAACCCAATTTTTGAAAGGAACCTCTCTCACACCCAGATATGTGAGGCTTCCAAAATGGAAGTTGGTACCCCACTTATTTTTCAAATGATCATACTCACAATGTGCATGGACGGTGTTTCCAAATCTCACTCTTCCCTCAGCAACAGGGGACAAAATGTCAACGAAGGTCAGAAAACTATAATTTCCAGTCTATAAGCCATTACTTTTTCACACACATTGAACACAGCAACTTATACAATGCTGAGGCAAATGTATGGATTTTATTTTTAAATGACGGGCTAATGAGCTTCATGCCGCCAAAACATTTAGACTCTTCACCCCAGGCTCTCACACAGCTTTCCAATACACGTCTCTCTTGGGGGTGGGTGGGTCCTAACTCAATGAGACTACCTGTATAAATTAAGGTAAAAAAAAATCTGACCAATGAAATTACTGAACATGTCTCAGTGGGGAGGGGGAGACATAATTTCCTCCCGTCCCCATTACCCAATCTTTCCTACCCTCCCCGTTTTGCCCACAGGGAGTGGGGCTCAGTGCACAGGAGGAAGAAGACAGCAATCAATCACTTCCTGGTAGGCTACTGTATTTTTTTTTTACCAGCTGTGTTACTGGTACTGTTCAGAAAAAAACTTTTACTGTACATGTTTGTGTATGTTACTCGTACGTATTGCAACATTCTGCTGTGATTGACTGTCTCTATCATATGGCCTCCGGGAGGGGTTATGGGTAGAATTCCTGTACATTTTTAATAATTGCAGCTGCTTAGCATTGTTCTTTTGGTTATTAGTCTGTTATTGTTAGCCTAGTTTATGTGTTCATTATGTGCTAGTTTGTGTTAGGACATTCAGTAGAGTAACGAGTGAGGGAGGTGGTTGTCCTGAAGATGTGCAAGTTCACTATTGTCTGTGTGTGTTGAAAAGTAAAATAAATTATAAAACACCATCTGGTGGTTGATTCTTGATGTATTACAAGAGCTGCACATCTCTCTCAATAGCTATGTGCTGCCATGTGTTTTTAATTAAATGTTTAAAAAAATCTTTCTGTGTAAATATCTCATGTTACAACATGGACACCCGCAGTTTATAGACAAATGCGGCCTATGTATGTACACAATGTTTTTCATTTTACATTTACTATGTGCAGTTTATACTCAGGGGTGCTCAATGGTCTGGAAAATACGGTATACATTTTGAGCGGTACAGGGACGTTTAATAAAGCTCATTTTCAACACCATGTCAAGACTGTCTTGTTTGCAGAGTTTCTGTTCAAACTGCTTGTGTTAAAGGGGCAGCTTAGTGCAGAATATGAGTTTTAGCTGTTAACGAAGCAACACAAACCTGAAAGTTATGCACCATAACTCATGTTCCATGAAGAAAGGGAACGAGGTGCAACATAATTGCTATGGGAAATTGCACCCCGTGTGATTACCTGAAGGAATACACTCACGCCTTTACGGCCGGGGCGTCAGCGTCACGCAAGAGACCCCGCCCTCTGGGTATTTAAGGCGCTGACGCCCATCCCACTTCCTCCAAAATGCACTTCACCGAGCTTTCAGCATTGAAAAGGGCCAGGTATGTTGCACCTCGTTCCCTTCCTTCAGGGAACATGAGTTATGGTGCATAACTTTCAGTTCCCATATCAGTCAGTCACTCGGTGCAACATAATTGCTATGGGAACGTAATTCATTCACACCCTTGAAATGCTCAGTAAAATGCATGCTAGTGTGAACGTCCACTTTTATTCAATAGGATCTCAAAACTGCTTTCTACTGTGTGTTAGAAAGGACAGCCTGAGTGACATCACACACAGTAACGTCCAAACTGTAATGCTTTGCAAACGTATTTGTTGAGCTCCGGTTCGCAGCCGCACAGATGTTTGCAACTGGTACACCCTTGAACAATGACCAGGAGGTGGCCAAGCCCCGAGTGGAGTGAGCACGCACTCCAGAGGGCACCTGATGACCTTTGCTACTGTATGCCTTTTTAATGGCCTCAGTCACCCAGTGTGAGAGGTGCTGCTTTGATAGGGCCCTACCAGTAGCTGGGGCCGCAAAGCACACAAACAGTTGGTTTGTTTTCCTCCATTCAGCTGTTCTCTGCATGTAAGCGCTTAAAGCCCTCACGGGACAGAGTGCCTTCAGCCTCCGCTGTTCCTGAGTGAGGACAGGAGCAGGAGGAAAAGAAGAGAGATCAAAGTCCAGACTTCTGGGGTTCAGAGTCAAGACCTTGGGGATATATGCAGGATTAGGCCTTAGGGTGACCTTTGTTCCGTCAGAGGCAAACCTGGTACACATTGGGTACATGGACAGAGCATGGAGGTCACCCACACGTTTCGCCGAGCACAGAGCCAGTATGGGAAATTACGGTCTTGCAGAGCGGTCTTATAAGATAAAAAATATATCTTAATGGTAAATGGTAAATGGTAAATGGAGCTTATTTATATAGCGCTTTCTAGCCCCCTGTGAGGAGCCCCAAAGCACTTTACAATACCAGCCATCCACCCATTCATTCACACATTCATACACCGGTAGTGGTAGCCTGCCTTGCAAGGCGCCATCCAGACCTACCGGGAACAACTCGGGGTTAAGTGTCTTGCCCAGGGACACAACGACACATGATAGGCGGACGCGGGATTCGAACCTCCAACCTTCTGATCGGGGGTCGACTGCCATTACCACTGTGCCACGGCCGACCCCTTAATGTCGCTCAGTGGTTCGAATGGGGGATCACA
Organism: Garcialebias charrua; assembly: GCA_038048925.1. Classification (NCBI taxonomy): domain Eukaryota; kingdom Metazoa; phylum Chordata; class Actinopteri; order Cyprinodontiformes; family Rivulidae; genus Garcialebias; species Garcialebias charrua. The sequence goes on from JBBPBX010000308.1 coordinate 43,536, forward strand.
GAGAGCCCCCAAGACCAGACTAAGATCCTATCCAGGGGTCAAGATCCTGCTGGGGTGGTCTCTTTCTTAGCACGCCCTTCATAAATCTTATTATGAGCGGGTGCGCGCCAGGTGTCCTGCTCCCCCAGTCCTCGTGACAGGCCGAAATTGCTGATAAAAACACCTTAATGGTTGAGAAAGAACGACCTTTCTCCAGCAGGTCCTGAAGAAAGGTGAGGAGCTGGACCAAGTCACATGAATAAGAAATAATATTTCTTTCCATGCACCAAGCTTCAAAATACGCAATTTCCGGGCATAGAGAGACTATGTTGACACAGCTCGCGCGTTTTGAATGGTATTTACCACATTCTCGGGCAGGCTTGAGGCCACCAGTTTGTTCCTTTCAACCACCAAGCTGAAATCTGCCATAGTTCTCAGCATAAGTGGCGGGGCTGTTCCTTCTGGTGACGTGGTGGGTCCCTGGCGAGGAGCAGGTGGTGGAACCAGCTCTCCTCAAGGACCCTGATTTCTGTGGTCCCTTGAAGGCTAACCAGGTTAGGGAGAGGCCCTCCTGCAGATGTACTGTCATAACACTCTGATCGAGAGTGTTGGGAGGCAGAAGCAATCTATTGTCATCATCGGGCAAAAGCAGACCAGAATGCCTGTTTTTCCTCTTTTTGTGGGGAGCCATGGTCTAGAGGGGGTGCAAGTTCTGTATATTAAGAGCAGACCTCCTGACTCCAGCCCGGTTCATGGTTAGGTCCGATTCACTGGCCTCCAGCCTCATCAGTGCCCCGGAGCCTGATGAACCTCCGGGGAGCTGTGATTCACCCGATGGGGGGGTGTCGTTTGAGAGCAGAACTGATTAAGTACAGCGATCGCGCTCACACGCTGCAGGATCATTGCTTGAGTAGGGTGTGTCGTCCACTGAGGATAAGGGGACAGCTTCAGCATGAGGATGTGAAGCTGCTCGAGATAATGATACAGGTTTTGGCCTGTGGGCTTCTATCGTGACCCCCCGTCACTTACTGGAATCCGTTGAATAGGAGCTGGTGGCCAGGAAGGTAGGTTGTCAGGTTCTGTCGGCGCGCACCCTTGGAGCGCGGATGTGTCACAGGTTTGTTTGATTTGTGTATTGCCGGCCCCGTGGTTTACAACGGGCGGGGACTGGAACACATGACCCCCCTCACCTGTCTCTGTGAGGACTGACTGCAGACGCCTCTGGCACTGTCTGTTGCAGACAGTCCCGAGGCATCCAGCTGGGGCTTATTGATTAGGCTAACACCCAGTGAGCCACAAGGGAGGGGGGAACGATGGTCCCCTCCCTTTATATCGGCTGGAAGAACAGAGGAGGCCGTTCTGCTGATGTAAGCAGACCTCTCGGTTTTCAAATCCCGGTTAAAAACTCACTACTACTCCATCGCTTTCAATGCCAGCTGATGTGTACTGGATCGTTTGATTTATGATCTGCAATGTTTTTATGTTTTTCGTGTTGTACTTCATTGTATGTGTTGCCTGTTGCGTGTTTGTTTGTCCAGCACTTTGGTGGACTTGTTCCTGTTTAAAGTGCTTTATAAATAAAATGGTATGGTATGGTATGGTAACTGTGTTTGTTGTTGTTGTTTTGTTTTTTAGTCAAGAAAACAGAGAGGGGCTGTTTTTTGAGCTTTATTCGTGCTTATGTGTAACAACATATTTGACTTTATGTCACTCACAGCAGAAAAGACATGATTCATGCATAAAACAAAGTCACTAACTTTTTGTACCGTGTTACAAACAAAGTCTGGACGTGAAAAAGTCATTTCCCGTACTGCGTGGGCGGGTGATCCTGTAAAGTCAAGAAGAGGGCCTGGGTCGTCAGGCACGCTTCTGTCTGGCGTCCCGGGTCACCGAAGAGGTCCTATGTCGGACTGCCTGGCGGGGAACAAATCTGTTTTTACAGGCATGTTCGGCCCGAGGTAGGTCCAACGGTGGTCTCTGCCGGTGCTCGGCCTCGTATGCCGGCCGCTTTTTTGGTGGGACGCGTGTAGTTGAGTGGTGTCGAGGCTGCGGGTCTGCTCCCAGCTGACTCCCTGGGGGGGTGGGGTGAAAGCTCTTCTGGGGATGCCTACCCGGAGAGCCTCAGCCTGTTTGCGCCTCTGGTCCAGCCTGGTCTGAATTCGATCCAGAGCCTTTCCGAATAATCCCATCGGCTCTATCGAGTGGTGCAGAAAAGGAATTCTTTGTCCCTCTGAGAGGACAGTTAGGGTCATCCACAGATGGTGTTGTGCGATGACCACCTCAGCCATGCCTCTGCCTTGTGCAATAGCTGCTGTCCCCATCATTCGGAGCACAAAGTCTGTTGCCCTGCAGGCTTTTTCCAGCACGTCGGCGGCAGCCTGTCTGTCTGTCGTTACCTGGAGCTCCTGCAGTTTTTCAGCCAGGTACACTTGCATCATGGCGGACGCGTTCATTGTGCGCGCCGCGAGGCCCTGAGCCCTGTAGCATTTCTCGAGCAGAGAAGCCAAGGCTCGACAGGCTTTGCTGGGCAGAGTTGGTTTCGTCCCGAATGACCTGGGGGACAGGTGAGACGCCAGCGTATCCTCCATCTGAGGCACACTGGCTATTCCCGCCGCTTCCATCCTATCCACGTCTAGGAACTGCGAAAGCGGCAGCAGCATGGGAGCCCTGGGCTGAGGCCAGGTGTGAGTCAGCTCCGTGAGGAAATCCGGAAAGATGGGCATTCTTTGCCTCGTGGCGGACTACTGTTTTGAGTAAAAATAATTTCCTGCCAACCTCGTGACTTGTTGACGAGCTGGAGGTTCTGGCCACGGGATCTGTAGCGCGTCCGTTGCTCTGCAACACAAGTTGAACAGAGCAGGAATTGAAAAGTCAGTCTCCGGGAGCATAGGCACCGGGGTGCGAGAGAGGTCTCCCCCTTGTTCGTCGTACTCAACGTCGGCGTCATCCGCAGAAAATTCACCTGAGGCTGATATTGAGATCTCGTCCTCATTCATCAAGCCTCGAGTGTCAAAGTCGGCTGTTAGGTGCCCGATGGGAGTCAGCGCATCCGGGCTGTCGCCCCATTTGACTTGGGTGATGTCCTCCAGAGCCATGCTCTCAAGCTCTGGCGTGGGAGTGAGAGGCTCAGTAGTGTCCGGGTCTGTTGGCGCTGCAATAGCGCCCATGGCTTTGGCGACAAAGTCCGCCCGGTGCCTCCTCACCGCCTCCAACATCTGGCTGCAGTGTGGTCAAGAGTCGGGCGCGTCCAGCGCCATCTTGGCATGCAGCATCCCCAGGCAGACGGGACAAGCCTCGTGGGTGTCCGTCGCCGAAAGGGAAAAAACGTATCAGCTGGGGCAGGCGTGCGAGGTCGGGCTTGCCGTCCTGCTAGCCTTTTTCGGAAGTCTTGGATTTCGCTTTCCTTTCTCTGGAGACATGTCCGAGATAAGACGAGCAAGTCCTTCCAAAATCCTTTTTTTTCTTTTTGAGACGTCTCCTCCGTCGCATCGCTTTTGCTGGCTAGCCTGCTACGAAACTAGCAGAGGTAGCGATGTGACGCAGTTAGCGCCGTCGAGCGAAGCAGTCTGTGGAAAGAGGAGAAGAAAAAAACTCGGGGTTAAGGAAAATGAGCAGGACTAGCTTTCGCTAGCCCGGTAGTACGCAGGAAGAATTCTCTGTACACCCTGTGTAGGGAGCAAGCTCACCTCTGGTCGAGCGATGAAGCAACAGAGAAGTCCCACTAAGAGAAGTTCAGGTTTAGCGAGGGGAAGGGCAATAAGAGGAAGTGGGATGGGCGTCAACGCCTTAAATACCCAGAGGGTGGGGTCTCTGGCGTGACGCTGACGCACCGGCCGTAAAGGTGTGAGTATATTCCTTCAGGTAATCGCGCGGGGCACAATTTCCCATAGCATTTATGTTGCACCGAGTGACTGACTGATAAGGGAACCAGCTTGGCTTGACTCTGTCATTAACAGTGGGCTCGATCAGGATCCCTTCACAATGGTTAGTTACTACTTGCAAAGCACCAAACTGTGATAACTATAACTTCATACTTTATTTGCCATAATGCTTTTTAGTCTTCACAATAAAATATTTTCAAGTCACTGATCTTACATTAAGCTTTTAGTTGTTCATAATTGGAAGGGATCCATAGAAGTTTACTCATCAGATTTTTAGCACATCCAACTATTCAAATATCTTCCCTATTAAATTACAACCTGCAGATTGATTACAAATGAAAATACTATTATTCCATTCCCATTGTAAGGAACATATTTTGACAAATGTAGAAAAATGTTCTGACTACTTTCTCCTCTGTTGAATGTTTATAAAAACATTTAAAGTTACTTTTTTTCAAATAATGAAGAATAGACCAAAAAAGTAAAAACAAAATCTGCACAATATTTTTCTTGTATCGATGGTTAACTTGTCCTTAAATCTATTCTTTCTTTAAGCAAAATTTATGGCTGAATGCCAACTTCTATTTGTGTTTGTTTGTTTATGGATATATCCAAATAGACTGAAAATAGGCAGCAAGATTTGTTTACATTAAGTGTAGACCCACATTTCAGGATTGCCTTCAATGTACAGTATGTGGAAAACCATGCCTTTCACACAACGACTTCTGGATATTGGCACCAGCTCCCCCACAACTCGGAAAGAAAAAGGTGAGTAAAGAACATTGATGAATAGATATTAGATAATAGATAACAGAAAAATCAATGGAGTAAACTTTCAAACTGCACCATTTATGTTCAGGGTTTATGTCTGAATTGATAGTTTGTAACGAGTGTCTTTACCACTACCACATACTGTAGGTGATACACCAAACTGTAATATGATAGCAAAAGGGCTTTCTACTTTGTATTTCCAGTAAGAATTGGTCGCTTTATCTATTATTTATGTAATTTAAAGTGTTTGATTAAGGATTTGTTTTTGAGCTGATGACAATGTAGTTAGACAGTTCACCTTTCCGTAGGTAACATACATTTGGAAAGTATGAAAATAATAAAAAGAACAAGCAATGGGAAGTGAGTGGAACTGAACAGCTGCCCCTAAAACATGCTGTGTGTGTGAGTGTTTGGGGGGAGGGGGGTGTAGGATTAGATCAGTCTCTTATGATCCCTCTTCCATGCCATGTTCTAATATTAAACCCCATTCTGTTGGATTAGTTTAGATTTTATCTGTGAGTTTGTCTTGTTACAATTCGTTTTCTCATCTGACTGACAAAGACAATCTCTGTATCTGAAAAAACTGTCAGGATGTGGCACACAAAAAGGCCATTTCATGAAACAAAAACATTTTATTTACAAAGTAATAAAGACCTAGCATTCCTTGAAATAATGCATATCATGATATTCATTCAACCTGTATTTTTACAGGTTAATCCCACTGAGCCTTGGGACATACATTTAAACTCAGAGCAACTTAAGTTGAGAAAAGATGGAGTTTTAGCCATTTTGATCTAATTTTAAAAATCACAATATGAGAGTTCTCATGCAATAATGCTCTATTCTGGGAGATATCTGACTCTCAGCTGCTAAAACTTTAATTTTTAGCTAAATATATGTAAGCTTGCCTGATGTACAGAGACGGCTGGTATAAGTGGGCTAGTAGGGCTAAGCCCTTCCTGGTATTCACAATAAAAAGGTTAAACATTATATAATTATAATATAATTATATAATTATAAACAATTTATAAATAACAACTTAAAAATAAACAGAATTTAAAAATAATGTGTCTTATTTAGTGAAATTTACAACAAAAACTGGTGCTAAACCATCTGGGTCATTCTGCAGGGCTAACTTTTCACAGCCCATTTTAATTCAAAGTCAAAAAGTCAAAGTCAAAGTCAACTTTATTGTCAGATCTGCAATATGTACTGTACAGGACATACACAGGACCGAAATTGCGTTTCTCTCAGTCCCTCGGTGCAACAGTAAACATCTAAACATTGAAACACTGAAACATATAATAATAGACATAAGCATAAAATAGTAAAACTAACACTGTCCTGAGTTTTTGCATAGTGGTATAAGAGTATGAAAATTTACACCAACTCTAAAACTAAAACTAAAACATTAAACATTTAATGAACATAATACTGTCCTGAGTTTTTGCATACTAGTATAAAAAAAGAGTATAAAAAGTATAACTAAAATAAACTAAAGGTTTCTAGCATTGACATTTGCAAAGTGGCAAAGCAGCGTATGAGTTAATGTACACAGTATATGTATGAGGTAGTAGTTGATGTTGTTATAGAGGCAAAAAGTGGCATATGCAGTAAGGCACATTGGGCATCCCTAAATAAGACCGTTCAGAGCACACTGTATATGTATCAGCAGTGGTGTAGATATTAGAGTAGTGTAAATGTAAACAGTAGTAATTAAATGTAAGCAGTAGTAATAAAAGTAAACAGTATTAATAAATGTAAACAGAGAATGTAAACAGTATTATGACTATAGGCAGTGATGTAATACAAACATTAGTGCAAGTATGAGAAGTAGTGCAAACTGTATGAGCACATGACCGAGAGTTTAGTGAATAACCCGTTTGATGACACAGAGTCCAGTGTTAAAATCTTTGTGTTGTGTGGTAATGTGTGAGAAAGTTTTAGTGTTAAGGCAGTTCAAATGGGAGGGGGGGCAGAGCAGGCAGAGTGTTTAGCATCCTGACTGCCTGATGAACAGAGCTGTCTCTCAGTCTGCTGGTTCGAGCCTGGAGACTCCTCAGTCTCCTCCCTGATGGCAGCAGTCTAAAGCGGCTGTGTAGTGGGTGTGTGGGATCACCTGCTATGCAGTGGGCTTTCCGAGTGAGGCGTTTGCTGTGTAAGTCCTGCAGTGAGGGCAAGGAGGTGCCCACGATCTTCTCAGCTGCTTTCACGATGCGCTGGAGGCTCTTGCGGCAGGATGCAGTACATGCACCAAACCACACAGTGATGCAGCTGGTCAGGACACTTTCTATGGCACCTCTGTAGAAGGTGCTCATGATGGGGGTTGAAGCTCCAGCCCTTTTCAGCTTGCGGAGAAAGTAGAGACGCTGGTGAGCCTTCTTTGCCAGTGCTGCAGTGTTCCTGCTCCAGGACAGGTCCTTTGAGACGTGCACTCCCAGGAACTTGGTGCTGTCTACTCTCTCCACTGCGGTGCTGTTGATGGTCAGAGGGGCATGTTGGGCATCCCTCTTCCTGAAGTCCACAACAATCTCCTTTGTCTTCTCCACGTTGAGAGTGAGATTGTTGTGTCCGCACCACAAGGCCAGGCGGCTCACCTCGTTCCTGTAGTCCGTCTCATCGTTGTTGCTGATGAGACCCACCACTGTTGTGTCGTCCGCAAACTTGATGAAGTGGTTGGAGCTGTACGATGGTGTGCAGTCGTGTGTTAGCAGGGTGAATAGAAGGGGGCTCAGCACACATCCTTGTGGGGCCCCTGTGTTCAATGTGATGGTGCTAGATGTGTTACTCCCGACCCGCACTGTCTGTGGTCTCCCGGTCAGGAAGTCTAGCAGCCAGTTACACATTGAGGTGTTCAGCCCCAGACTGTCCAGTTTAAGGATGAGCTGTTGGGGGATGATGGTGTTGAATGCCGAGCTGAAGTCGATGAACAGCATTCTAACATAAGAGTCCTTCGTGTCCAGATGTGTGAGAGCTGTGTGGAGGGCAGAGGAGATGGCATCGTCGGTTGAGCGATTAGGTCGGTATGCAAATTGGAAGGGATCCAGGGAGGCAGGGAGGACAGATGTGATGTTTTTCATGACTAGCCGTTCAAAGCACTTCATCAGGATGGGGGTGAGTGCTACTGGGCGATAGTCATTGAGGCAATGTCTCTGTGGTTCAGAATGATTGACATGCGTCTCGCCACGCCCCCTCAGTTTGCGGCTCCATCCATCCATCCATCTTCTTCCGCTTATCCGAGGTCGGGTCACGGGGGTAGCAGCCTAAGTAGGGAGGCCCAGACTTCCCTCTCCCCAGCCACTTGGAGCAGCTCCTCTGGGGGAATCCCAAGGCGTTCCCAGGCCAGCCGAGAAACATAGTCCCTCCAGCGCGTCCTGGGTCTTCCTCTGGGTCTCCTCCCGGTGGGACATGCCCGGAACACCTCACCAGGGAGGCGTCCAGGAGGCATCCTAACCAGATGCCCGAGCCACCTCAACTGGCTCCTCTCGATGTGGAGAAGCAGCGGCTCTACTCCGAGTCCCTCCCGGATGACTGAGCTTCTCACCCTATCTCTAAGGGAGAGTCCAGCCACCCTGCGGAGAAAACTCATTTCAGCCGCTTGTATCCGAGACAGAGATGGGGACTCGAGTTTGGGACTCGGACTCGAGTCGCACTTAAGTCGCAAAAACAGAGACTTCAGACTCGACTCGGACTTGCATTCAAAAGACTTCCAACTCGACTCGGACTTGCATTCAAAAGACTTCCAACTCGACTCGGACTCGCCATTTGAGACTCGTGAGCATCGAGAATTGTTCGGAACCGGGACTAACTGTCCGGTTTTCCCGAAATCGTTCAAAATATTAATTTGCGATTCCTATGTTCGATGCTAGTTAGCCGACTGGAAGTAGCCGCCACCGAAAACCAACGAAGAAGAATCCACCGGAAGTGTGCATCTGCTATCGATAGCGTACTAATTTAATAAAATGACCAGTCAGGTCAGTGCAGCACTTGCAATAATTTTCTATCATGCAAAGGAGGGTGGAGAAGTAAAATAGTGTCCCGTCTTTGACGCACTCCACCGGATTATTTTCGCTTCGTATCCGACCGGAAGTACAGAGTGGTCCGTCTGCAAAACGCTCCGCCGAACTTTTCGCTAATCGTTACCTCTTCGGCTCCATAGATATATATATACACAGATGTATATATTATCTGTGTTCGGCTCCATCAGGTAAATAAATAAACTATAAACTACATCTCATACCAACATTAAGGCAGCTAACAAGTTATAATCCGCTTAAAGCGGTAAGTCAGCTCAAATACAAACACGATGCTAACATTAGCTCGTTTTTTTTTTTCTTAGACAAACGACCTGAAATGGCTTCACAATTAGGGTTGGGCATCGAGAATCGAGAATCGTTCGGAACCGGGACTAACTGTCCGGTTTTCCCGGAATCGTTCAAAATATTAATTTGCGATTCCTATTTTCAATGCTAGTTAGCCGACCGGAAGTATCCGCCACCGAAACCCAACAAAGAAGAATCCACCGGAAGTGTACACCCGAGATCTAAAGCTTACTAATTAATAAAATGACCAGTCAGGTCAGTGCAGCACTTGCAATAATTTTCTATCATGCAAAGGAGGGTGGAGAAGTAAAATAGTGTCCCGTCTTTGACGCGCTCCACCAGATTATTTTCGCTTCGTATCCGACCGGAAGTACAGAGTGGTCCGTCTGCAAAACGCTCCGCAGAACTTTTCGCTAATCGCTACCTCTTCGTTTCCATCAGGTAAATAAATAAACTATAAACTACATCTCATACCAACATTAAGGCAGCTAACAAGTTATACTCCGCTTAAAGCGGTAAGTCAGCTCAAATACAAACACGATGCTAACGTTAGCTTGTATTTTTTTTCTTAGACAAACGACCTGAAATGGCTTCACAGTGTTCACCAGCGTCCAAGGTAAAAACGTCAGTGTTAACTGAATGAAGAGTGCCACAGAACAGTTACAGCATATGTTGTGAAAAGGTTGCATCCCTTTTCAGATGTGAATTCAACCATGGATTGCACTTACATTGCACTCAAATCCAACACTTATTAACATTCTTAATCCATTTAAAGTTCTCTGTGTCTTTTAAAATGTCTAAATGTCTCTAGTTTTCAGTATTATATAATTTCTGTTTATGTTCTCTTTCATTCCATTATGAGTGAATGTCACAGTTTGAAGAATTATTGAATAGGTTAGTTAGGCAATAACAACAGAGCTAATAATTGTACACATTCTCAGTCTTAAAAATGATTTAATAATCTCTTTTTACTGATAATACTGATAAACCTGTTGTTTGTTTAGGAACTTCCTCCCTGCAGTCTGTCCAGAAAGTCTCCACTGGAGGAGCGTTTTGCTGAGGAAGAGGCACAACATAATTTCACAGCTCCATGTCCATGAAGAAACAAATGGAGAGAGGGCTGCAGATACCAGGACATCCCACCAGCTGTTCTGTCTGAAGATCCTGCTGCTGCTGGTGGAACCAGGTTAGCCCATCAGTGGGAGTTCAGTAACATGACTGCAGCATCAGACACTGGACAATATTATATGTATAATAATAATAATAATAATAATATATGTTGGTGAGTCCATGTTGGCTCTAATCTGCCCTGTGAGAAATTCATAGTAAATGTAACAAAAAGGAAAAAGTTCATAGCATTAAATTCAAACAGAAGTTCAAATTATTTCATCCTGAAATAACTCTGGCTAACTACTGTAGCTTTTTTATAACATGGAGTTAAACTCAAAGTAGTCTCCTCAGATAAATAGTGTTACCATTATTTTTATATTAAAGTTTCTGTTAACTTATTATTTTTATATTTGATTGTTTTTTGTTCAGTGCCCTGAGACAACTTCTGTTGTGACTTGGAGCTATACAGTATAAATAAACTGAACTGAATTGAATTGACATGTCATTTTTTAACCCCGCCTACAAAAAGAATCGGAATCGAGAATCAAAAAGAATCGGAATCGAAACGGAGAATCGGAACCGGAATCGCTCAAATTCAAACGATGCCCAACCCTATTCACAATGTTCACCAGTAGCTGTGTTTCCATCCATTTTCATTTCGCATTTTGAGCTACCTCGCAAATATGTAAATACAAATGAATGCAGATCAGAAGTGTTTCCATCTACTGGCTTGAAGCGCTTCTTCCAAGCCGCGCACAGCGTCATTACGTCAGACGTCAGCGTCATTACGTCAGACGTCAGCACTGCGCATGTCTACAGTAAACAGGAAGTAGCGGTTGAAAACAGAACCCGGCCACACATCTCATCAAAATGGAGAGAATATTTCAGGTACGTGTTGCTATCGGGCGAGTTGTATTTATTCTGTCATGCCAACTAGTTTTAGCGATGTTACATGTTGTCCGGAGCGGAAACAGCTGATCAGTCACGTGACGTGAATGTTCGCTACGGCAGCACGAGTCGGCAAATGTGTTTCCATCTGTCGTTTTGCGCATCTGCTCATTTTCGCAGATCCCAAAAACCACCTCAAGCGAGCGTATAAACTTTTTGGCGAATTTCAGGAAGTAACTTCGCATTTTGCCGTTTCCATTAAGCTTTTCTGCTGCGATACTTCAAAATGCGCACCTAGAAACCTTGATGGAAACACGGCTAGTGACTGTCCAAGGTAAATACGTCAGTGTAACCGAGTGCCTCAAAACAGTTACAGCATATGTTGTGAAAAGGTTGCATCCCTTTTCAGATGTGGATTCAATTCAACCATGGATTGCACTTACATTGCACTCAAATCCAACACTTATTAACATTCTTAATTCATTTAAAGTTCTCTGTGTCTTTTAAAATGTTTTAATGTCTCTAGTTTTCATTATTATATAATTTCTGTTTATGTTCTCTTTCATTCCATTATGAGTGAATGTCACAGTTTGAAGAATTATTGAATAGGTTAGTTAGGCAATAACAACAGAGCTAATAATTGTATACATTCTCAGTCTTAAAAATGATTTAATAATCTCTTTTTACTGATAATACTGATAAACCTGTTGTTTGTTTAGGAACTTCCTGCAGTCTGTCCAGAAAGTCTCCACTGGAGGAGCGTTTTGCTGAGGAAAGGGCACAACATAATGTCACAGCTCCATGTCCATGAAGAAAGAAATGGAGAGAGGGCTGCAGATACCAGGACATCCCACCAGCTGTTCTGTCTGAGGATCCTGCTGCTGGTGGTGGAACCAGGTTAGCCCATCAGTGGGAGCTCAGTAACATGACTGCAGCATCAGACACTGGACAATATTATTTGTACTGTATAATAATACATGCACGTAGCCAGAGGGGGTTCGTCTGGTTCGAACGAACCGCCCACTTTGCCTATGAAGTCCCGCCTACAACTCCCGTGAGATATAGAACTGTGAGGTGAAGACGACGTTCACTCTGTCCTGGCTTGGAAGGCAACACGGTGGATTCAAACGGTAAAATTACATTGTGGTTTTTGATTCAACTGTTCATTTGTGTATTTTAAGTAGTACCATATAATAAGGAGTGGTACTGTGCCTTTAAGAGCACAGTACCACGTGTTTCGTTCTTCTTCTGTGGTATTTTTTTCTCTCAGTGTACCGGGTATGTTCGGGCGGGAATCGGAGTACCGAAGTGTTCGTTCGTGTCTCTGGGATGAATTCTGAATAGAAGACTGGACACACACGCTATTCCCCTCTCAGTGTGTTGCTCTTTCTCCACTCACAACCACAACCACCTACAATATTTGGTAACACAGATTTACCTCACACAGCAGTGTTTTAACTAGCTAGCTAATTAGCTTGTTTACACGTTTGAAGTAACGTGTACCACCGCCAATGAACCAATCAGAGTAGTCCACAGGTTCACTTTTTCTTCAAACGAACCGCCCCTCATAAAATCCTGGCTACGCCTATGTAATAATAATAATACTGTATATGTTTGAGTCCTCCATGTTGGCTCTCTGCCCTGTGAGAAATTCATAGTACCGGTAAATGTAACAAAAAGGAAAAAGTTCAAGGAAAAAGTTCATAGCATTAAATTCAAACAGAAGTTCAAATTATTTCATCCTGAAATAACTCTGGCTAACTACTGTAGCTTTTTTATAACATGGAGTTAAACTCAAAGCAGTCTCCTCAGATAAATAGTGTTACCATTATTTTTATATTAAAGTTTCTGTTAACTTATTATTTTTATATTAAAGTTTCTGTTAACTTATTATTTTTATATTTGATTGTTTCTGTTCAGTGCCCTGAGACAACTTGTGACTTGGAGCTATACAGTATAAATAAACTGAACTGAATTGAATTGAGGAGAGACATTTAATGTAATGTTTTGGCCTCTACATTCAGATAAAAATAAGCTGTAACGTGTAGTCACTGCCTAAAAGGTTGTTAGCAGCTGCTACAAACAAGCTTAGCGTCAGTGTGTTAATCTAATGTTAACCTGGATATTTTTAAAAGGAGAAACATTTTATGTCCATTGTTTGCGAATGAATAGCATAGATTCATTCACAGTGTCACTCAAATATTAGGGACTTGACTTGGACTTGACTTGGACTTGAGATCAATGACTTGAGACTTGACTTGGACTTGACCTGGACTTGAGATCAGAGACTTGAGACTTGACTTGGACTTGAGATCAGAGACTTGAGACTTGACTTGGACTTGCAAAAAATGACTTGTGAGCATCTCTGAGATCTTGTTCTTTCGGTCATAACACAAAGCTCATGACCATAGATGAGGGTGGGAACGTAGATCGATCGGTAAATTGAGAGCTTCGCCTTTTGACTCAGCTCTCTCTTCACCACGACAGACCGGTACAGCGCCCGCTTCACTGCGGACGCTGCACCTATCCGCCTATTGATCTCACGCTCCACCACCTGGTGGTGAGTTGGCTCCGATGGTGGGGGAGGATGCCGGTCAGACCTGGCAGACCCAAACGTATTGTGAGGGTCTGCTGGGAACGTCTGGCAGAGTCTCCCGTAAGATGGAGCTTTAACTCCCACCTCCGGGAGAGCTTTGAACACGTTCCGAGGGAGGCGGGGGACATGGAGTCCGAGTGGGCCGTGTTCCGCGCCTCTATTGTCGAGGCAGCTTATCGGAGCTGTGGCCGCAAGGTTGTTGGTGCCTGTCGTGGTGGCAACCCTCGAACCCGGTGGTGGACACCGGCAGTGAGGGATGCTGTCAGGCTGAAGAAGGAGTCCTATTGGGCCTTTTTGGCTTGTGGGACCCCGGAAGCAGCTGATAGGTACCGGCAGTCCAAGCGGCATGCGGCTCGGGTGGTTGCTGAGGCAAAAACTCGGGCGTGGGAGGAGTTCGGAGAGGCCATGGAGAATGACTTCCGTACGGCTTCGAGGCGATTCTGGTCCACCATCCGGCGTCTCAGGGGGGGAAAGAGGTACGCGACCAACACCATTTATGGTGGGGGTGGCGTGCTGCTGACCTCAACTCGGGATGTTGTGAGTCGGTGGGCGGAATACTTCGAAGACCTCCTCAATCCTACTGGCACGTCTTCCACTGAGGAAGCGGAGCCTGGGGACTTTGGGTCGGGTTCTCCGATCTCTGGTGCTGAGGTCGCCGAGGTGGTTAAAAAGCTCCGCGGTGGCAAGGCTCCGGGGGTGGATGAGATTCGCCCGGAGTTCCTTAGGGCTCTGGATGTTGTAGGGTTGTGTTGGCTTACGCGACTCTGCAATATCGCGTGGACATCGGGGGCAGTTCCCTTGGATTGGCAGACTGGGGTGGTGGTTCCCCTATTCAAAAAGGGGGACCGTAGGGTGTGTTCCAACTATAGGGGGATCACACTCTTAAGCCTCCCTGGTAAGGTCTATTCAGGGGTTCTGGAGAGGAGGGTCCGTCGGATAGTCGAACCTCGGATTCAGGAGGAGCAGTGTGGTTTTCGTCCTGGTCGTGGAACACTGGACCAGCTCTACACCCTCAACAGGGTCCTGGAGGGTGCGTGGGAGTTTGCCCAACCAGTTTACATGTGCTTTGTGGACTTGGAGAAGGCATTCGACCGCGTCCCTCGGGGGGTTCTGTGGGGGGTACTCCGGGAGTATGGGGTACCAGGCCCTTTGATAAGGGCTGTTAGGTCCCTGTACGACCGGTGTCAGAGCTTGGTCCGCATTGCCGGCAGTAAGTCAGGCTCGTTTCCGGTGAGAGTTGGACTCCGCCAAGGTTGCCCTTTGTCACCGATTCTGTTCATAACTTTTATGGACAGAATTTCTAGGCGCAGCCAAGGTGTTGAGAGGATCCGTTTTGGTGACCTTAGAATCGCTTCTCTGTTTTTTGCAGATGATGTGGTCCTACTGGCTTCATCAGTTCGTGATTTACAACTTTCACTGGAGCGGTTTGCAGCCGAGTGTGATGCGGCCGGGATGAGGATCAGTTCCTCCAAATCCGAGGCCATGGTCTTGAGCCGGAAAAGGGTAGCATGCCCTCTCCGGGTCGGGGAGGAGGTCCTGCCCCAAGTGGAGGAGTTTAAGTATCTCGGGATCTTGTTCACGAATGAGTTTGCGGCTCATTGGGGCTAATTCTGGTCAGCCCAGGATCAGCCCAATGCCACAGAAATAAGCCAGTTAGGGTGGACGTACAATAACGTGCTTCAAACCCAAGTTTATGTGGGTGTGGTTTAATGTAGGTAGTGGTACCATGGCGAGCAAGATTAGCATACCTGTCAAGTCTCCCGTTTTGGCCGGGAAACTACCGTATTTTACCCCTCTTTCCCGTCATCATCCCAAATTATTATTTTCCCGTATTATAATATTCTTAAAAAAAACATTCCAGTGCCTCTGAATTATGTCACTAGCCTCGCGAGAACTGCCACCTGCAGTAGCCTCGGTGGCAGTTCTCGCAATGTTTGTGCTGGCAGCGGCTGGGAACAAACCCGGAAAAACACAGATTGATGAATGTAACGCCAAAAAAGTTAAGACTTTGTGTAAATATCTTGAAAAATGGGACAGCAAATTTACTTTTCCTAAAAGAAGAGTAGGGTGGGGGGCACAATTATGCGTTTTGTAAGATTTGTAACTACGACTTTAGTGTCTCATGGGGGAAGGAACGTGTCCGTCAGACTGCCGGAATCAGACTCCATGAAGCGGACTGTCTTATGATATTTTATTTTAAATGTGTAGGACTCGGGAAAAAGGTCGGTACAATGAAAACACACTCTCAGAACTGTGTCCTTCAGTATGCTTTAATAAAAAGTTGCCACAGATACAATGAAACTCTGCAAAGCATAAAAATGCTCAAAACAACACATACTGTTATTTGCTAGGGTTAAGCATCAATTTTAAACCCCGCCACGAACAACAGAAAAAGCCTCAAGCTTTCACACACACTCAGAAAAAGGCATTGAAATAAAAAGATCAGAATCCCTCACCGTTGATACAAACGAGGAAGGCCGCTTCGTTCAGTGGGAGATATTTTCTTCAATGCAAAACCGGGCGTTGATCAGACCCTCGGTAGACCTTCGAAATCCATCCGAGCGCCTCCTTATTTTATACCTTTGAGGTGTGTGAATGTGTATGCATGGTGCGTGTGCGTGCGTGTCTATAATGACTTCACTCTCTCATCTTAATACAAACATGTTTTTGTGTGAGTCGGTGCAAGGCACGGGTGAGGGATAACATTTGTTACTTTGATTAGACTGTTGCAACTTTTGCCAATAAAAACAAAGTTATATGTGAAAAAGAGCAGGGCCCTTGCCCCTCCACATAGTCAGTGTCTTCAAAGCAAAAACTGCCTCACTAAAAAGTCAGCCTGACACTAAGTATATGGTCAGTTTTAATGAATACACTTAAATTTGATAAAATAGTCAGAAAGCATAATATTTCTCTGTTTTATCTCACTCTTCATCCCACCCTTTGATTTTTGACTAATTTTGAAAATTTTGTCCTGTGACCTCATAGGGCACTCGCCAATATATGCCCATCCATCTTTCCACACTTGCGCAAACCAAATCAAGGAAAGAAACCCGATCACCTTCATGAACAATGACTTGATACATCCTATTTCCACTAACCCAATAATCCCGTACTAACGTATCAGGTCTTACCGTTGTATCTATTTCAATAGTAGTTCTCTGAGTTCCAAACCAATGATCTCTTATTGTAACCGTAATCTTCATTCCAGAGCTGTGTTATAAACCAATTTAATCATACGATCTTTCGTGTGTTTAATATAAAAACATGTGCACACGTTACACAAAGTTAATACTACTAAGCAAAGCACTAAAATTAGCAAAGGAGGGACTGCATATGCTCGCGCCGTCGATGACATTCCTGTGAATATGTCCCACCAATGGTGGGCCGACGCTTGTTCGATGAGTTTAGCCGCATGCAAAACCTTCCCCTGTGCTATGTATGTGGACACTGTTAAATCAGAAACGTTAGACTTATGGGATTCAATCATCTGTTTTAGCTCCATGGAATCGTTCAACGCGCGCTTGAAACGAGCCAGGGAGACCCGCCACGGTACATGCAGAAATTGCCACTGTACCTCAGTCAGACGGGTGCTTGAACTGTAATTGGTTAATCGATAAGTCTGGTTGTTCCAACTCCACAAGTGAACACCATACAAACAGCCAGAGAAAGGCACCGTGGGTAATTGTGGATGGCTCTTAATTGTTGCTACGCATAACGTGTGTGGTCCGATCTGCCATAGCATGTCCCTAGCTGGTTCATGAACCCAATCACACAACACCCCATCTCTGGTTATACACGGGTTAATGTGACCTGTTTGCAACATACATATCACTCCTTTGTCTGCAGTCTCGCACAGTTGCATGTCATAAGTGAAGTTTGTCCTTGGCTCAAACCATTCACCTTTTATTTTCAAAAACCAATACCCTTGTACAGTAATTACAGGTAAAACATGATACTTGCATACTGTAGTTGTGTCATTAATCAGATATTGTACCCAATGTCCCTCACACATTTTTTCATCACATTTTGTCATTTCTGGTTTCAAAACCAACCAATATGTACTCGAGATGTTCCACAACCTGCGCCATTCATGATGATTCTTCGTCGTCACCACCCTTTGGAAGCGCTCCTTCTGCACCTGTGCATGTAAGGATTGTAGACTACACGTGGTCCAATTCAAAGCCTGTGTCAAGTTCTGAAGTATCTCTTCTGTTTCACCCCACATTTTTAATTGCCAGTCCAGTCCTTTAAGGAGCAGTTTGGCAGTCTCTACTTGGGTCATTACCACTGATGGCATCCACACCCCAACCTGATGGATTGCTGTCGATGTATGCTGCCCCGTAGTGGACAACATGGATCTGGTCACCTCGCCATCAATTGTATTTGACAAACCCAAGACAGTTCCAGTTCCTCCCAGTAAGGTGTCATACCACGCCCTTTTAATTCTCGAGCAACGTGGTAAAGGTGGGAACAGCACCTTCCAATGTACAGTCATGGTTATTGGGACATCATGCCCTCTGAAGCATTTTGGGCACATGTAAATCGGACAGTCACTGGCAACTTGACTAACCCAGCAAAGGTTATTGGATGTACAGGTCAGGTTGCTTTTTATTTTTGTCTGAAGCATCTTTGCTCGTACAACAACATGAGGTTTTTCTACCTCACTCAGCATTTATCCTGGTGTTGAGGAGCGCACGCGAGGCTGACCAGGAACACGGTGCCCAAACAGCCGATACTGCCATTTGGTTGGCGCTTGCCACGACCGCCGGTCATCTTGGCCCCGTGATGAACTCGATCCGCCCGTCAACAAAGACCAGGGAAACATCAAGCTGTGGAAACAAGAAATACTGCTTACAGACAGAGAAAGATCAATTAGTTTTCTCTCAAATAACATTTTTTGACAGGTACATTTATCCATTTTTCCTCTCCTGAATACAACACTGAAACTGTTGCATCTGTTCCTTGTGCTATTTTGTCTCCTTTTTCCAGCACCAAAGGGCTGTCATTTTGATGTATACAGACCACGCCCAGCTCCCCTTGATAATCTGCATCAATGACCCCTGCTTGAATGGTGTCAGGGGTGCTGTACACATTAATCATTCGATTTAGGGGAGTGGTACTTGGTGCAATTGGTCTGTTATTCAGTTGAGACACATCCTGTGACAAATTTAACTTCCAGTTTGTTAAAAACATGTTTGTCATTTAATTTTCACAACATCTCTTTCAACAATCCATTCATTCTCTCAATCAGTCCAGCAGCCTGTGGATAATATGAAATATGATATACCCACTCAACATGTTTCTCTGCTGCCCACTCTTTTACCTGCCTGCATGATCACCATGTGCACAGCCTTTAATTCAGCCCACTGACTGCTTCCTCCCTCCCCCTTTTCTTCCAAGGTCTTATTCTGCGCCGGATCAAAAGCACTTGCTTTCCATCTACACTTTCCAGACTTTACTGGGGACTCTGCCAACTGTTCAACTTCAAAAGCCTGTTCGCTTTCCTCTGGAATGTCAACAACTTCATCATGCAAAACAGATACTACTCCCTTCTCTCCTGGTTTAGCTCGTTCAGACACATACCACTTCCATTTAATGATGTTGGCTTCCTGAACTGTTCCTATTCTGTGGGTGGTGGGCTCACTCATGACCCAGTTCAAAATAGGTATGCGAGTTCTCATCAAAATTTCATGTCCAGCAGTCTGAGCTTCAGTTTCAAGCAAAGCCCAATAACAGCCCAACAGCTGCTTTTCAAAAGGAGTATATCTTACTCCTGCAGGAGGCAGTTTTCTAGACCAAAAGCCTAAAGGTTTTCTCACACGCCCCTGTTTCTGCCACAAACTCCAGTTAGCATAATCATTGATAGCAGACACCTGCAGCTCCACTGGTCCTGACTGCATTTTTCCAATTTTTAAAGGTATAGTCATACTTTTTCCAAAAATCATGTTTCCTCCCAGACCTGAAAGGGGAACAACAGGACCATTTATTCTGTCAGGGTTTCCGTGAATTAACGTAGCCTCAGCCCCTGTTTCGAGTGTCAGCACTTTTTGAACATTTTTATTCTTCCAATAAATTTCTATCTGAACATGCGGTCTAATGTCATCTGTTGACCAATTTGTAATCTTTATTTCTGGGGCCTGGCTTTTTTCCTATTCGAAGTCCATCAGATCCTGCAAATCTGGATATAACTGTGATCTCTGTTTGCCTTTTCTGTTCTTTTTTTTTTTGCTTCACAGTTCTGACAATGAACTCCTCCTCCGAGGAGTCTCTTTCTAACTCAACATGAGCAGTCTGGCTCCCCTCCCCCATTGCACTACCACGGGTGGGTCTGAGCTTAACTTGAGTAGCCCCGCTCCCCTCCCCGCTCCCCTCCTCGCTCTGCAACCCCACTGCGCTGGCGCGCGTGGGTCTGAGCTCAGCCAAGGAGATTGGAGGAAGAACAAGAGCGGTTTGGAAAACATTTCTCAGGGCCTGTGTTAAATTTTCCACGTCATAACTAGCATAATACACTTTCAAGCCTTTCTGTTTACATCTGGACCTCAACTGGTCTGTAGGCAACCCGTCTATCTCATTAGGAGAAACCCCTGATTTGATTAATGCTCTCCAGAGATCAGAGCGAGTGGGTCCCGTGTTTTTCTGAGCAACCCTTTTTGGCCCGCGCGTCAGTTTATGTTCACCTCGAGTTGAATTCCCTTCACCCAGAGAGCCTAGCTCCATAATTCTGACATTTTTACTGGGGACCGAGGAGACAGGAGGAGCAACCTCCACCCGATTGTTCACGTCCTGCTCTTTGTCCCAAAAATAATCATTTTTATCACTCTCATCCCAACTTGCTGGATCAAAGTCAGAACCTAGCCTAGCGACAAAAGCTCTGACTCTGTTTTGGGAGACGCTTCGTTTTTTCTTCCTGTACTTTTCACTCTTCAGCATGGTAACTTGCGTCACCACTCCTACAAGTTCTGTCATTTTCTCCAGCTGCTGATTTAATAATTGCACATGCTGTCTCTGCAACAAGCAGTCTGTCTGCGCTTCCTCCGAAGCGGCCTTGTACTTCAACATTTGCGCCTGTATTTGCTGATTCTTTTCATGTAAGCTTTTCCATGCAGTCGCACAAATCCACACATGTTTCTGCAAACCACACACAGGTGCCCCTTTTTTAACTTCTACTGTTTTCAAAGCCGTCAAAAAATCACCTGAATTCTCAGCATTTAAAGAATCATTACAAGGAGAAGGGCATGCCCCACTGTCTTGCAAACATGCAGCAATTTGTTGGTACTGAACATCCCTCCACCCCTCCACCAACTCAGTTTTCACTCCTGCATCTGCTTTATCTCTTTTCTTAAACATTGTACAGCCTTTTTCTCCAAAACCCTGCTCGCAGCGCCAAAATGTCTTATGATATTTTATTTTAAATGTGCAGGACTCGGGAAAAAGGTCGGTACAATGAAAACACACTCTCAGAACTGTGTACTTCAGTATGCTTTAATAAAAAGTTGCCACAGATACAATGAAACTCTGCAAAGCATAAAAATGCTCAAAACAACACATACTGTTATTTGCTAGGGTTAAGCATCAATTTTAAACCCCGCCACGAACAACAGAAAAAGCCTCAAGCTTTCACACACACTCAGAAAAAGGCATTGAAATAAAAAGATCAGAATCCCTCACCGTTGATACAAACGAGGAAGGCCGCTTCGTTCAGTGGGAGATATTTTCTTCAATGCAAAACCGGGCGTTGATCAGACCCTCGGTAGACCTTCGAAATCCATCCGAGCGCCTCCTTATTTTATACCTTTGAGGTGTGTGAATGTGTATGCATGGTGCGTGTGCGTGCGTGTCTATAATGACTTCACTCTCTCATCTTAATACAAACATGTTTTTGTGTGAGTCGGTGCAAGGCACGGGTGAGGGATAACATTTGTTACTTTGATTAGACTGTTGCAACTTTTGCCAATAAAAACAAAGTTATATGTGAAAAAGAGCAGGGCCCTTGCCCCTCCACATAGTCAGTGTCTTCAAAGCAAAAACTGCCTCACTAAAAAGTCAGCCTGACACTAAGTATATGGTCAGTTTTAATGAATACACTTAAATTTGATAAAATAGTCAGAAAGCATAATATTTCTCTGTTTTATCTCACTCTTCACGGACTGACGAGAGCAACGCATCCCTGAAGCCACGGAGCTCGAATATCCAACTTCCAACGTAAAACTAACTTGTGTGCAGTGTCCGACTGCATGAAAAATCTGTCAAGCACAAAGGTAGGCCTATCAGATTGTGATCACATTGTATTGTATTGTGTAATTTTATTCATTTCATATTAAAAACAATGACAATTTTTTTTAAAGAAAAATTAAACATAACATAAAATGAAAGGAAGCAGAAGAAGAAAACATTTCTTATCATATCTGCTCCTTATCAAACAATCAATTCAAACTATTCAAACATGTATGTGTACATTATACGCGTGTGTGTGTGTGTGTGTGTGTGTGTGTGTGTGTGTGTGTGTGTGTGTGTGTGTGTGTGTGTAAATTAGCCCACCCTAAAAATATCACCACCAGCCATCACTGCTGATGTATAGCCATTTTTGTGTGGACCAAGTTCAATTAGCTCTCACAGCCATCTTGCATTGGGTTGTCTCTAAAAGTTATTCTGTTGTGAAAACACATGTGAGAGCATCAGTAAGTCTATACAGACATTTTAGAGCTATTTTATAATAGCCAAGATTGACTCCAACAGTTAACATCAATGTTTTCAAAAGAAGAGCTTACATGCTCTATCAATGCTCAAATTATCTGTTGAGGATTATGCTCAGCCACTTCCTTGGCACATTTAAACGTATTATGTGTGAAATTGTCTGTCATTGCTTTTTTTGTTTTTGCTAAGGTTGATTAGCTGTGATGACCATCTTGAATCAGGTTGATTAAAATGTAATCAGTTGTAGATGTATATCTAATAGTTTATAAGATAAATTGGTAACCTAAAGACCACCATAACACAGACATGAGCAATAATGGAGATTTTTGTCTGCATTTCGCCTTTTGGCAGTGTGCTATAATAAATACGCTGGTGAAGATTCTCAGTCGTCCAGGACATGATAAAATCAAAAAAGGCGTTCAATACAGGATCAACTGGACTTTATTTGTTGCAGAAAACGTTTCGACTTCTGTCCAGAAGTCTTTTTCAATTCTGAATGAATGGAAGCTGTGAGAACGAGAAGTTTTATACAAGCCACGCACCAACATATGAAATTGGAAACTGAAATAACACCACAAAATACCTAACATGCCCATTCTATTTAAATTGACAAAACAACACATCACACCTGGGGGTTTGTAACACATACATGTAAATTGAAAGATCACACCTTAACAGTAGGAGGTTCCCTTGAGGTCTCTGGTAGAAGACACAAAACTGTATGTAAATTGACAAAAAACACCTCCCAAACAACAACAGAGGCTACTCAGAGAAACTTTGTTAGTCTAATTTACAGACAAGACATCCCTGCTCCCATCCAGTGTAAAACGTTTCGGAATCAAATCCAAAACTGAGTTATAAGTCTTAGAAAGTTGAAATCTCAGACCTCCTCCTCTGTTAAGAGAAGGTTTTTCTCTCTTAACATACAAAGCTTCCTTCACCCCCCTCTCAAACCATCTGTGCTCTCGGTCCAAAATTTGAACATTCTGGTCCTCAAGGTACACTCATTTGAGGACCAGAATGTTCAAATTTTGGACCGAGAGCACAGATGGTTTGAGAGGGGGGTGAAGGAAGCTTTGTATGTTAAGAGAGAAAAACCTTCTCTTAACAGAGGAGGAGGTCTGAGATTTCAACTTTCTAAGACTTATAACTCAGTTTTGGATTTGATTCCGAAACGTTTTACACTGGATGGGAGCAGGGATGTCTTGTCTGTAAATTAGACTAACAAAGTTTCTCTGAGTAGCCTCTGTTGTTGTTTGGGAGGTGTTTTTTGTCAATTTACATACAGTTTTGTGTCTTCTACCAGAGACCTCAAGGGAACCTCCTACTGTTAAGGTGTGATCTTTCAATTTACATGTATGTGTTACAAACCCCCAGGTGTGATGTGTTGTTTTGTCAATTTAAATAGAATGGGCATGTTAGGTATTTTGTGGTGTTATTTCAGTTTCCAATTTCATATGTTGGTGCGTGGCTTGTATAAAACTTCTCGTTCTCACAGCTTCCATTCATTCAGAATTGAAAAAGACTTCTGGACAGAAGTCGAAACGTTTTCTGCAACAAATAAAGTCCAGTTGATCCTGTATTGAACGCCTTTTTTGATAATAAATACGGCATTAAATGTGGACTAAACAACTGATAGTATCCTAATAGATATTGGGATTACATTGTGAAAATATAAAAAACAACAAACACATCATCCTGGTGTGTGTGGTGATGTCCATATTCTTTTCATCCATCTACGTATATTATGCCAAATATTCAGATCTGCCCAGACTCCACTCTCTCTGCACCCTGCTGGCCCTACTGAAGATTCCTAGATACACCATAACCAGATGGAATAAACAATTCCTACAGATATGCATTGGCATTTCTGCAGTTGGATGTACTCCTGATTTCCACACAGGGACATCCAGACAAAGACATTTACTTTTATGGTGCCTCTTAATCGTAAAGAAGCAGTAATTTTGTTCTAAACAACCCTCTTTTTAAGGTGTTCTTGGGGTGGCTATAGTCATAGAGTGGTTAGAGTGGTCATCCTACAATGCAAGAGTTGGGGGTTTGATTCCAACAGCAGTCACATGCTGAAGTGCCCCTGGGCAAGACACTGAACTCCTCATTGCTTCTTATGTTTGTCCCATCAGTGTATGAATGTGATCTAAAGCACTGATTAATATTTGCAAATATGTAGTAGAGTGCTGTATGAATGGGTAAATGAGGGCACAGATTATAGTGTAAAGCGCTTTGAGTATCTTGATAAGATAGAAAGATGCTATATAAGTACATATAGTGCATTCTAATTCACATAAGCTTTATTTCTGTCATCTATGTTGGTTGAATGTAAGACAACTTGCCGACATTAAAAAAAACAACTTTTGCTTCTGTATTGATGCTTGTGCAACTCAGTATACTCTGGGGAAAACGTATCGTTGGTATGAGACTATT
Source organism: Garcialebias charrua (assembly GCA_038048925.1). Taxonomy (NCBI): domain Eukaryota; kingdom Metazoa; phylum Chordata; class Actinopteri; order Cyprinodontiformes; family Rivulidae; genus Garcialebias; species Garcialebias charrua. Next base: position 68,219 of record JBBPBX010000308.1, read on the forward strand.
TTCAATTTTTCCAACATGGACTTGCAACCTGTCCAGGATGTCACCTCTCACACAGTGATAGCTGGAGAGGGGCACCAGTGACCCCCACAACCCAAAAAAGGAAGAAGCGGGTAAAGATGATGGAGGGATGGTGTGCATCATGCAACCAATCAATGAATCAGTCAATTAATAAATATATAGTTTCATGTTAATTTGTCACAATATGGAATACATTAAGTCTTATTGTCATTTGCTGTTTTTCAAAACCATTTTTGTGCTTTGTTTTGTTAGTTTACTTTAGTTTCACTATTTTTATTTACCAAAACTTTGACCAACTTCAACATGAATATTTTAGGAGAAAAGACAGAAAGAAAGGCTGGTTTTGACTTTATTTTTTAAACTAAAATTCTAGTTTCAAACATGGAACCAACAGTTGTCATTATGAAAACATCTGTTGTGGTTTAAAACTGGCTGTAAATCCTCACAACAAATCAAGTCAATTAAATCAACTGATTAACAACTGTCTCTGCCTCCTAGAGAAAATATATCTTCCATTCATAATGCTAAGAGTCCTTGGTGCCATGTTTTTGTCGACTGATCCAATCTCTGAACACTGAAATAGTTTCCTTTCTTTCCTTGCATCCCTGATTGTCTAAAAAGGGCTGCAACATGCTATTCTGTAACATGTCCTTTATGGTTCATTGAGTCAAACAATCTGGGTTGGAAACACAAGTTTTATATTTTGCAAATTACAAAACATTTTATGCTTTCTGTCAAGTTTAAAGTTAAACCAGCCACTAGGGAGCACACACAGGCTAAATCTTGTGCTGATCCCAAGCCCAGGTAAATGGTGAGAGTTGTGCCTGGAAGGTCATTCTACGTACTTTGTAAAACACTTTTGCCCAAACTATAATGCAAGTTCATCTAAGTGACACCATACCGGATCAGTCAAGTATTGGGTTAACTACGACCGCCACTGGTGCTGTTAACAAGATGCTGGCAGAAATTCTGCTAGATAGTTAAAGACTACAAGGAGGGGGATGTGTCAGGAGACAGAGGGAGAAGAGAAAATTCAAGAATGTAGGACTGAGGGTGGCAACTCTAAATGTGGGGACTATGGCAAGCAAAGGCAGAAAGCTGGATGATATGATGCAGAGAAGGAAGGTAGATGTTTTATGTGTCCAAGAGACCAAGTGGAAGGGTAGTTAGGCTTGTAGCACTGGAGCAAGGGTCTGGATAGGCCTCAGATAATTTCTGTCAAAAGTAGATCTCCTTTACAGGTGTTAGGATCCAGCTCTAGCACTCCTGAGATGGGCTGGAGATGCCGAGACAAAATACAGATATGTTAAAGACTAACTTTTTTTTAAAAAAAAGGGTTTAAAATTCAAGCAACAAGACAGCAAGCTTATCTGACTTACACAAGAAAATTGAAAACTTCCTTAAAAGTGTTTAGATATTTTAGAGACTAATTGAAAATGCTGTTTGTCACTCGTCACCAGAAGTTGCAGCCCTGTGAGATACAACTTTTTGACACAAACTAGTAATTTCATGTGACTTATTATGCATTGGGTCCAAAGTTAAAACTTTAAACAGGGCATAAACATCTTTCCCCCCTAAACTTGACAGACTTTAGATCCTGGGTCAATTCATGATAAGGGATTTGTAATTGTGTAGTCTGACCAGACTGAGCTGCCTTTAAGAACCTGCAATGTCATGTTAATCTTAATATTAATAATATTGGCTGTAGTCCGACTTCCTTCAAGGACATTAAGTTAATCACAAAGAGCTGAAAGGTGTGCAAACTTAAAAGCACTGTAGTGGGCATGACCGTGTCCACTTTGATACACCTGTGTGTTTTTGAACTGTTCCAGAGATGACCTTTACTGACCTCTCAGTAAAGCAAGTCATTTACCACAAATTATTCCATTAGTTGAAATCTGAGAACATAGTCACCAAAAGAGACTATTGGCTTCTTTAATTTTATTCTAATGTAATCAAAAGAATAACATTTTGTCATTTTCATGATGTGTGCTTTTAAGCTGTGTTATTCTGTAAGAGTTAAACTGTGTTCACTGCTGTGTTAAAGTTGAAGTCTCGGGTCAGAGAGACCCGACGGTTTTGTTTAGAAAGTCAGAAGACAGTTAATCTGTTGTTTTTCGTGAGAAGGGCTCCAGCTTATTCTGTCTTTTTCCTAAACATTTCTCTCTGCTGCTGGCTGTAACCTTGGGTCGAGATAACAAGTGAACAGCTCGACTGTTTTTCTTGTGAACCAATGGAAAAGAGACGAGTTACTCTCATCTCAGATCCTTCTTTAAGTTCTAAGCTGTTGCTGGAACGGATGAGTCTGCTGGGAGCTTCAAGACATGAAGACGTCCCAAAGAGCTGAATGAATGCCTGTCACCCGCCAAGGACAGTCATTCAGCTAAGGATTGTATAACATGCTGTTATGAATCCATTTCTAACGAGCGTAAGCTCAAAACTTTGTTTATTCCTTCCTGGAATAAGCTTATCTTGAAGTCAGAGGCCAGGAGCTGACATATTTTCTGATGACCAAGCGGAACCCAGGAGACGTTGAAAACGTAAACGAATAACCAGTTCGGACGAACTGGGCCTGAAGGACTGTGCATCTTACAGGCTGGTGTCATCTCTTTATCAGACTCGTCGTCGAAAGGTAAAGAGCTGTTTACAAACGTACCTGGATTTTAGCAGAAGTCGGATGGAAAGTGTCACTTTTGGTAACATGCTCACGATAATTTCCTTTAAACCATCTCTCCATCTTCCTCCTATCTTTTTCCCTCAATTCTAAGCTGGAAACTATTTTAAGCTAAAGAGCCCTCAGACTAAATATGTTTAACATCCAGTATTGAAGTCTGTTGTGTTAAATTTAAATGTGCTGACGTGTTAAATTGAAAGAGAGTGAAATCAAGTCAATCAAGTGTAATGGTGTTAATTTAGTTGATTCATTTTAAATAAATGATAGTGTCTCTTTGACATATCAAGCTAAGTTAACGTGTCCATTGTCACTCTATGGCTTCTGTTTTATTTATCCATCATAAAGATCACAGAAATATTGGGTAAACTGAAAAAGAAAAGAATCCGTGAAATTACTATTCAATCTGAATAAGTAAATTAATTAAGGTAAAGAGGTCAGTATTAATATTGACCTCCTCATAATCCCTTACAGCACTATGACAAGTTTCATTTTAGAGAGTTTGGCTTTTAGTCAAATAACTTGAATATTTCCTTTTTACTGTTTATTCACTGGAAGGATGAGGACCTTCTGTTAAGTGTTTCAGAGATGCTGCCAGTTATGTTACAATGTCACATCTTCAGATACTTTATTTGTACCTCTGAAGAATTAGATATGAATAAAACTGGTTAGAAATGTGGCTTAAAAAGGCAGAATAGGTGAACTTGGAGGGTATGTCCATAAAAATGATAAAAAAGAGAAGATTACATATCAGATGTTACATTGTTTTCAGTCATCATTTGAAGTAAAAACATCAATGTGGCCCCACAGTTCTACTGCCCTGCAGTCTTCCATCAACAGCACTGGAGAAGTGACGTTTCTTCCTACTTTATAATCTTTTTATATAGAGAGAGGAAAGTGATGTGGCTGAAAGAAAATAGAGAGAAAAGAACTGCCAAATAAAAAACAGATGATTTAAATACAGAGTAGAATCGGGGGAGGAACAAAGGAGGCTGAAAATAAAGATAAAAAGGGGTGAAATTAAAGGAGGAGCTATAGGGATGAGAGCATAAAAAGTTCAGGAGGAATACAGGTTCATTGCCAAGGGTTTAAATATATTGTAAGAAGAAATTAAAAATTATGAATAAAAGATGCACAGACAGCCCTGTAGGTCACTATAAGCTCAAATGGGTGATACACCAATTACCGTATTTTCCACCGTACACGTCGCATCAGTCCAATAATAATAATAATAATGTTACATTTTTGTCATCTGTATATGTTTCCATACAAGATGAAATTTGACTCTGCATTTAACCCAATCACCACCAGGTGGGGCAGTGGGCAGCTATAGAAAGCGCGCCGGGGAGCAATTGGGATGAGGTGTGCTGCTCAACACACCACAAGTTATGCCGTGACTGGAGTTTGAACCTGGGTCCTTCGGGTCCCAAGTCGGTTCCCCTGCCACTACACCATCTTGGCCCCTATGTCCAATTAAGTGGAAAAATCCATAAACATGTTGCACCTCAATATACGTCGCATCTATTATGCGTCACCGCTGACGCGTCGCATATGTTACGCATCCCCACTGACAACCTGGAAATGTGGGCCGGTGTTTTGCCAAAAATGGATTGGCTGCCAAATGGCCACAGGAGCGTGCACGAAAGGACTTTAACAAGATTAACACTTAAAAAACAATTATTTGTTTGCTGAAAATTATAGCAAAGATGTGTCTGAGCTGAACTTTTCCTTAATAAATGAACATAGTTGTCAAATCCGCTGGATTTAAATAGTTTCGGTTTGTCGGGTCTTCCAAACGTGCGCGCGTAGCGAGCAGAAACCTTCATCTCTTTAAAATGTAACAAGATAAACGCCTTAAAATATATTTGTTTGCTGACATTATAGTAAAAGTGTGTCTCAGTTGTACATTTCTTAATAAATGCACTTTGACGGTTAAAAGATGGCAAAATGAAGCCGACGAAATAAAGCGGTTTTAAAATTACTTACACTTTACTTTAAAATTACTACATGCTCACTCACCCATAATGATGACAGAAACACATATTTATTTATTTTTTGATTTGATTTGATGTTTATTCATTCATTTTAAAAGAACAATACAAGACAATTTCATCAGATACAAGAATACAAGTAGAATAAAATGAAAGGAGCAGAAAGAAGATGAAATCTTATTATATCTGCCCCTTATTTCACAGTTTGTTCAACCAATGATAACCTTCAAACTACATCACAAAATGAATAATTCTACTTAATTTTACTAACTGTAATACACAAACTACATCACAAAATGAATAATTCTACTTAATTTATCTAACTGTAATACACAAACTACATCACAAAATGAATAATTCTACTTAATTTTTCTAACTGTAATACACAAACTACATCATTCTAACTGTAATACACAAACTACATCAGAAAATGAATAATTCTACTTAATTTTTCTAACTGTAATACACAAACTACATCACAAAATGAATAATTCTACTTAATTTTTCTAACTGTAATACACAAACTACATCACAAAATGAATAACTCTACTTAATTTTTCTAACTGTAATACACAAACACACTAAGCTACATCATCAGTCAACATAAGTGTAATACACAAACACACTAAGTTACATCATATATAGTTTTTGAGCAAGTCCTTTTTGACCTTTTTCTTAAATGTATACATTGATTTTGCATTTTTAACATCACTCTCCAGAGCATTCCACAATCGAACTCCCTGAATTGAGGTAGACCGTCCCTTTAAGCTGGTTCTGAATTGTGGTTTGATGAATATCTCTGTCCCTTTGAGATTGTAATAATTTTGTCTTTTTATAAAATTTCTTTGGATATTTAAAGGTAAAGTGTTATTATTATATTTATTATATATTATTATTATATTTTTATTCAAACCCATTGAATTCTTCATCCTTTGTGTCGCTGATGAAGCGTTCTGCCAACTCCTGAGGTAACAGGTAGTTGATGCAGCTCAGAGCACTGCCTCCTCTTCCTCCTCCACATCCAGCAAACATCCTGGCCTTCCTGAACCCCGACGGATGGATTCTTTACTGGCTGAGGTCCACGCTTTAACCATCCATCTGAGGACCTGCTGGAAAGTCACGTGGCACATCCGTCCTGTAGCAGTGAAGCTGTGCTCTTAATGCCTCATCCTCACCTAAAGCATATCGCGCTTCCAAAAATCTCCAAACGCACTGTACTGGCTGCTTGTCAACAGATGACTGTCCTCATCTAACGCGTCTGCAGTGGGAGGAGGAGCGTGTTGGTCCTCTTCCGGTGGTGGTGTTTGTTTATTTCCGGTCTCAGAAAAATGGCGGACGCAATACGAAGAATTGCCTTGTTGTACTTAATCTACAAAGCAGCAACACGCAGACGCCGTGCACAACGACGATTCTGGATTCACCCCACATTAGAGAGGCGTCATGAATTTGGTGAATTTCACCATCTGATCCAGGAGCTGCGCGCAGACGAGGAGCGCATTCAGCGGTACCCGTGCCCAGTTTGACCATAGATAATATATACACTAGATAAGACATCCCCGCTGTTGGCCAATGGAGACCGACATCGTCAGACGGCGGCCATCTTGCCACAGACAGAACGCCCACTCTTAACATGAATGCGAATGGGGCATTTACTATTAAAATAACCATAACTTGCTTAACCCTCCTGTTATGTTACGGGTCAAATTGACCCGTTTTAAAGTTTACATTTTTTTTTAAAATAGTTAAAAATATTTTTTCTGCATGAAACTTTTTCTATTTGTCTTAATAGTTCCAATCAACATATAAATTGAAAATGATTCACTTTACACATTTGTACCACTCTCTGCGTCTACTTGTTACATCGATACTGTTCGGGTCAATTTGACCCGGCAGTCAAAATGAATGGTAAAAAGGGTAAAAACATTTCCAATTCTATTTGTTTCCTTGAAACTATGAGACATATTTCACTACACACACACACACGCACACACACACACACACACACACACACGCACGCACACACACACACACACACACACACACACACACACACACACACACACACACACACACACACACACACACACACACACACACGCACGCACACACACACACACACACACACACACACGCACACACACACATACACACACACATGCACACATGCATGCACATAAACCCACTTTCTCACTATTCTCTTTACTTCACAAGGAAACTGTGAGAAAGCAGGTGTTTATACAACTTTTGACGGGAACCTTTTCTGTTCCCGTGGGAAAACTCCACCCACACAAATCTTCATGACTCATTTGTCTTGATTTTAATGAGCGGGTCAATTTGACCCAGAACAGTAAATGTGTCTCAAGTTCAATTATAAAGATCACCCTTTGAAAAAAATAAAATAAAATGTAACATAATTTTTTTTACAAAAATCAATTTCAAGGATAATTATTGTTTTTTTGTGTGTAGGTTTTTTCAGCAAACATAAAAAATGTAAATCACATTGTTTATGTCCAAATGAGTTAGTCGTCATTATCCTTTATTTATGAGAAATAAAAAAAACATCATTGCACAAATATTGACTGACATGGTTAGTATTGGAGTTAATAATCAGATACAAAAAGGTTTTGGAGGATTTTTTGGGTTTCTGACACTATTACATGATTAAACACTCCCCGGGTCAAATTGACCCACGAACATTATTGCTGTACCTCAGAAACAAACATAACAGGAGGGTTAATTTTCAACCGATCTTAAAACGGTTTGGTTTGTTATAAATGTGAGAGATGTTGTTATAATATGGTGTACTTAAGATGGACGTTCACATGAAAATAACGTTATATAGACACTGTATTGCACTAGCAATATACACAATAAGATTATATTTACATCCATTTATAAATACATGTTTATTTCCAGTGAAATTAACTGACATATGTTACAATGCTAATAAATATTTAATACTATTTCATCATAAATAGCATTATTATTAGTGGTATGAAAATAATTTATGCCAATTTTTTCCCTACACATGCAAATATTATGTAATATTAAATACATTATTACACAAACCTTGGTCAATATGTGTAGTTTATTTTTTTTAGATACATGAAAAGATTTAATAATCGGGAGATATAAATAAACAAACAAACAAACAGAAATAAACATCTGATAGTGTGACAAGACTCTCAGTCCCTCGGTGCAACAGTAACTATTTAAACATTAAAACACTGAAACATATAATAATAAACATAAGCATAAAATAGTAAAACTGTAACACTGTCCTGAGTTTTTGCATAGTGGTAAATGAGTATGAAAATTTACACCAACTCTAAAACTAAAACACTAAACATTTAATGAACATAATACTGTCCTGAGTTTTTGCATACTACTGTAGTATGAAAAGTAAAAAAGTATAAAAGTACAGTATAACTATAAAATAAACTAAAGGTTCTAGCATTGACATTTGCAAAGTGGCAAAGCAGCGTATGAGTTAATGTACACAGTATATGTATGAGGTAGTAGTTCATGTTGTTATAGAGGCAAAAGTGGCATATGCAGTAAGGCACATTGGGCATCCGTCTACAGCTGACAGGTTTGTTGATGTGTCAATGTGGTAGAACTGGTCAGCAGAGGACATTGGTTCAACTGGTAGGGACTCTGTCTCATCCTGTGCGGTCACATTGCCTTTTATGCTTGGTTTAACACCACACCGGGCCATCAGCTTTCTGAAAATGTTCTTGAACTGGCTGGCACTAGGGTTGTTATTCCATCCACCTTAAAATAGACACAAGATATATAACAGTATATTACATATTCACCGATTTTTCAAACAAATAAACAAACCAAATGTATTTTCCTAAAAAAAAAAAAGAAAACATGGATCAACAAATTGAAAACAATACAGTTGCTGACAGTTCCGGTCACTTAGTGTTGTGTTAAAAAATAATTAAAAAATAATTATGAATTGTACCAGATGCTCTGATGGAGTTAAAGAGAAGCTCCAAGTGGTCCTGGCTGAACCTGTAGGTCAGGATATATCGCTGCTCATCAAGCAGCACAGGAACCATTGACATCAATGTGTCAATATTGATGATAAATCCCAGGATAGAGAGGAATCTTAATCAAATAAAGCAAATATTGTATAATTACAAAGAGGTCCCAAGAAAGAATGAGTTTATGAGTTTAGGATCTTAACATTTACTTTTTTTAGGGGTGGCGGTGACTAAACACAAGAGCAGGAACAGAGACATATTTTAATACAGCAAATATATTGTAGCAAAACACCCTGATAAGATAAGAAGTACCATCACCAGAAAAGAGCATCTTATGAACGTGATGCAGACAGAAAAGAGCATATTATGAACTCCATGCAGAGAGATGAGAACAACTGAGGAGATAGCATTAGAGATGCACTAAAACCGGTAAAGTGTAGCTGTTGGGAATACTGTAGTTACTTTACTTTGGATCATTACTTATAACTACAGTAGTTTTATACAACTACTGTAATGAAGAATAAAATAAACCCATATGCCAATACCCATTAACAATAATAATTATAGTAATGACAAGTATACACATATATCATACTTTTGGTGTGCTTGCATTTACTTTTGGTACAATAAAACAGCTATTAAAAATGGTATCAAAAAGAAACACTGAATCATAATCATAATTTATATAAAGATACTTTTACAAGCCTTATACCAAACCATACCATTTTATTTATAGAGCACTTAAAACAACAACAAGGTCAACCAAAGTGCTGTAAATATATGTCATTATTATGTAAATATATATTATGTATAATATTATGTCAATAATATTATCTCACATTTTTTGTGTGTAGCGTGACGTGTAATGTGCACTGATCCAAAATATAACTATGATTATTCTAATTAAAGTAATAATACTGTCACAGAGTCTTACAGGTGAAATGTGATCCCAAGGTTTCTTGTTTTGATGTTACGTCTATTGGAGCATCCATAGGCTGCACAAAAGTCAGGCATCTTGTCAAAGAGTATTTCTGTAAAACACAAAGCAGTAATTAGTGTTGAACATACCAAACCGCTTGGAAATCATGTGCAGCTTTAGTTCAGTTAAAAACAAAGAGCTCCTAGTGATCTAAGAATGCTAGGGAAATATTTGGAATACTAGCTAGCCCTCAAAGGCTCTTGTTAATAGTCTGCTAATAAATACAGTCATGATCAAGACAGTCATTTAGACAAAAGATTAGTTTGTTTTAAAATAGTTATTGGTGTAATAAAAACAGAATTTAAATTCTACATTCTCGATGAGTGTGACACCCAAAACACGAATAAAACCTTTTAAAAAAGACGAAACTGCTGTCTGATTACCAAAGAAATCATAGCCACGTTAATAACGTTTTTAAAAACATAAACCGTTTGTAAATCCGTCAAGATTACAGCGAGTTAAGCGTATTTTTGTTTGTATAAATCCCTCACCTCCATACGGTTTCCACAGCTGCAGCTAATGTTGCTGTCTGTGGCAAGATGGCTGCCGCTTGACGACGCCGCTGACTCCTCCTCAGCTTATCTAGTGTATATATCTATGAGTTTGACGACCTGCTGTAAGTTTCTCCTCCATGTTTACCTGTTTACATGTTGCGTGATCACATGGCAGAGTCTCTCCTGATTGGTCCTGATTGTTTGCTGCTGAGCAGCGAGCTGTAAGCACGGCATTCCGTGCTTCCACAGTCGCTGCTCGGATGCGACGCGGGAGTAGGAAACAGCTGCTGCTCACTTTCGCGCTGCTTGTATGCTGTAGATGCGCCGCGACACGACCCGCTGCTCCAAGATGCGCGTCCCTCATAGACTTTCAATGTAAAGTGGCTGTTTCGGCTGCGCGAGATGCGTGCGGTGGGGATCCAGCATCAGTCCACCATCACTCCTCCCAAAGGCGGTGCAGAGCTGTTTTCAAGCTTGGTCAAGCCTCCCAGGATGATGGCAGGAAGGGAATTAAACACTTTAATTTTATCTTTAAATTGCAACATGATGTGCTCGCACTAGAGGTGTCATCGGGCCGGAAATACACGGCCCTACCCTACCCGAGCCCTTAGTTTAATTACCCAAGCCCGAGGGAGCCCGCTGATTTCCTAGAAATCACCGCCCGACCCGACCCTACCCGATTAAAAAAAAAAACAACAACAACAAAAAAAAAAAAAACACTACGTTTATTTATTAAGCTTTTACTGCGTTCTCCCACTCAGCAAAAGAACTTGATGTTGTTCTGTGTTTTGATGGAGGAGGTGTGAGCGCGCTGCTCGCAGTTTGCTGTTGAAGCTTCAGGAATGTCAGGAATGCGGCAACTTGTTCCGCCGCAGAGAGCAGTGTGCGGACGTGAGCGTGCACCTGACGCACGTCAGCTGGTGACATAATTTTGAGCTTGTTAAAGTTAGGCCACAGAAATAATGCAACTCTCTGCAAGTCGTGGATAATAATTTTGCGCTCCAGCACTTCTGCATGTCGCGCAGAAACACCTGCTGCGGAGAGTCTGTGTGTGAGGAGGACTGGCAGCTTCAGTTTCTCATTCCAGAGACAAACCAGGTTGGTGGGATATTTGTCACCCTCCAGTTCTCTCTGTGCACGGTAAAATGGTTCGAGAAATGTCACTAAAAAGTCCAGCATGTCGGGGGAGACGCTCGTCCAGGCGCGCGCCGCGCGCCTGCTCTCTGGCTGAGTGGCTGCGCTCAGTGCGCTGCGGTTTTCACCATCTAAATTCACTCTATTAATTATTTCCTCATCAATAAACTTACTGCCTTATATTCTTTACAAGCAGATTAAAACAATTTTATATTGTGTGCATTTTTATTTAGTTTTGTTTGTGCTGTATGATTAAAAAAAACCACATCAAAGCCCGAGCCCGACCCGCGGCCCGCCAATCAAACGCAAAAATATGGCCCTACCCTACCCGAAGTCGGGTAGGGCTCGGGTAGGGTCGGGCTCGGGCAAAGAAACGACACCTCTAGCTCGCACACGCTGTCCATCCAGAAGGACTTTTTTTGCTCTAAAATATCCGTACACATTCAGGTACACCGGTAGTTGTCAAATGCCTAGAGGGCCCTTTAGCACCCCTAGTGACCGAAAGTGGTACTGCGCCCCTAGCGGGCGAAAGTGGTACTGCTCCATTTTTTTCCGTCAGAATAAATGGAAACGGTCATATCTCAGCCATAAATTGGTCTAAAAATATGGGTAAAAAAATTCATAAATACGTTCCTTTACCGAATAAGTCGCAAGACATGCAAATCAGGCAACAACAAAAAAAGTGACTCATAGGCCGAAAAGTACGGTACCTTGTTCTTATTATTTGATACCTCCTGTGTATAAATAAAAACCGAGCTGGTTTTGAGTACGTAAACATTGATGTTGAGTGGCCTTTGGTTCCCTTTCAGTTCGGTCTCTCGGTGCAACATACTTGCTATGGGAATTGCGCCCCCGCACGATTACCTGAAGGCATACAATCACACCTTTTACGGCAGGTGGCGTCACCCCGCGTCAGAGGTACCGCCTTTCAGGTACTTAAGCGACTGACGCCCCTCCATCTTTCTCTTTTTGTCATTCACCTTACTGAAACACCTGAACACCGCGGGACCTCTCTGTTGTCGCGTCGCTTGATTGAGGTGAGCTAGCTCCCTACACTAAGCGTACAGAGAGAATTTTCCTATGTACTGCTGGGCTGGCGAAAGCTAGTCCAACATTTTTCTACTTACCCAAAGTTTTCTTCTCTCCCGCAGCTTCGCTCGACGATGCTAACTGCATCACAACCTTCTGCTAATTCAACTAGCAGTCTACTAGCGAAAGCAAGACGACAGAGAAGACGGCTTCGAACAAAAGGAAACTAGGACCAACTTCTACTCTTCTCGTCTCCGGACATGGCTCCCGAGAAAGGAAAACGGAGGACAAAGAAGAAGAAAACCAGAACGACGAGTCCTCGCTCGCGCCCATGCCCCAACGGCTGCGGCTACTCCCTTTCGGCGACGGACACCCACGAGGCCTGTCCTGTCTGCCTAGGGATCCTGCACTCGAGGTAAGCGCTGGAATCCCCCGACTCCTGCCCCCACTGTCGTCAAATGACGGCCACAGTGAGGAAATGCCGCAGGGACACGTTGGCCAAATCTATGGCAAGGACCGCGGCAATGAAGGTCGCACTAACCTGCCTGCTCCAGAACCGGAGCCTGAAAGCGTGGACCTGGAGTGCAATGGTTGGGTCGAAGAGGACAACGTGTCAGACTCCTCTCTTGCCGTTGACGAGTCGACGCCAGAAGTGTCCGACATAGACGCCGACTATGGTGACAAGGGAGAGACTATTCACTCCTCCCAGAACCTGGCGCAGAACCTTCCGGAACCTGACTTGTCGGTGCCTGCCCTGTTCGACCTGTGCCATAGGGCCGCTGATGCCCTGCAGGTCACGTGGTAAATGGTAAATGGAGCTTATTTATATAGCGCTTTCCAGCCCCCTGTGAGGAGCCCCAAAGCGCTTTACAATACCAGCCATCCACCCATTCATTCAGTCATTCATACACCGGCAGTGGTAGCCTGCCTTGCAAGGCGCCATCCAGACCTACCGGGAGCAACTCGGGGTTAAGTGTCTTGCCCAGGGACACAACGACACATGGTGGGCGGATGCGGGATTCGAACCTCCAACCTTCCAATCAGGGGTCGACTGCCATTACCACTACACCACGGCCGGACCCCACGCCTCGCCAAAAGGCTACGAGGCTGGCGGGAAACTATTTCTACGCGAAGCAACCGACAAGGTCGCAGAAAATGCCAATTTTTCCGGACTTTCTAACGGAACTCCAACGCTCCTAGGCGGAACCCAGGGCTCCCATCATGCTACCATTGTCCCGACTCTTGGATGTCGCGGGAATGGAGCCTCTGGGCCTTGCCAGCGCACCCCCAATAGAGGAGTCTCCGGCGGCTCACCTGGCCCCCACAGCCACAGGGATGAAACCAACGCTGCCCAACAAAGCCTGTCGCGCTTCGGAGAAACAACTCGAGAAGTGCTACAAGGCCCAAGGCCTCGCGGCTCACGCAATGTATATGTCGAGCGTGGTGCAGGCCTACCTGGCAGAAAAACTACAGGATATCCAACTAACAAAGGACGAGCAAGCCACAACCAAGGCCATAGAGGAGGCCCGCCGTGCCTCAGACCTCGTGTTCAGCATGATGGGGACAGTAGCTATTTCCTAGGGCAAAGCAATGGCAGAAATCATTGTCGCCCAGCGCCATCTTTGGCTAACGTTGTCGGACCTCCCGGAAAACCAAAGGTCCACCTTCCTACAGCACCCGATCGAGTCGATGGGACTCTTCGGAAGAGCTCTGGAACGTGTCCAGACAAGGCTGGAACAAAGACGCAAACAAGTGGATGCCCTCCGCAAAGGTTTGCCAAGGAAAAATTTGCCCCACCAACGGAAAACACGCGTGGTCTCCCACGAAAGAGACCCGCTGGGGACTGTGAGGCCTCTCAGTACTGTTCGAGTGCTGCTTCGACCTCTTCCTACGGAAACCAGTTCCGAACCTGATGAACCAGGACGAACTGATAATTTTACAGGTTCGTCCGCCCACGAGGTACGGGAACCTAACTTTCTGGTCCCAGTCTCTGCTCTTAGAAAATCACGAGGAGCTGGTGACATGTGTCCGCGCACCAAACATGACTCGCCTACTGTATATGTAAACAAAACAGACACTGTTTCAGACATGTACAAAAATAAAAGTACCAAAGCACAGACTGCCCTGGTTCTTGACTCGAGTCCCATTTTTTATAAAACCCAGACCTCACGGTCGAACTATGAACCACAGTAAGATACACGAGATTCGCTGAATACGGCCTGATCCCGCGATATCTTCTGTTTGGCCGAGCAACCTGCTCGAAAAGGTCCGTGAGGGGTCAAAGGTCACCCCCTCAGACCTGAAACACGAGGTGCTACAATTCAACATGCCATCCAGGCTCAGCGCGCATGCGCAGGCCTGGGAGACGTGTCTTCCAAATGATTAGGTCATGACAACAATACATCACGGGCTCAAGTTGCAGTTCTCAAAGAGACCGTCCCGTTTCTCAGGGGTGTTGCAATCTAAGATCAACCCTGCACGTGCGCACGTGCTAAGGGAGGAAGTTTCAACGATGCTAAAAAAGGGAGTGATTAGTTTGGTCTCAGGATGCAAACTACGCTCCGGACTCTACAGCAAGTACTTCCTGGTGCCAAAAAAGGACCGTTCCTTGAGACCGATTCTGGATCTCAGGACTCTTAATAAAAGAATTAAAACTTTCAAGTTCAAGATGCTTACACTGCGGCAAGTTCTCCAGTCTGTGAGACCAGGAGACTACGCATGTACAGTGGATTTGAAAGATGCCTATTTCCCGTGCTGGGCAACGCTAATCCAAAAATTAGCTCCGCTATTTCTAAAGCACTTATTAATTTATTTAGGTCCGCAATTTCAAAAGCGCTTATGTATTAGCAATGCTAGCGGATGCTAATGCTAACACGCTAACCACCATTTTGAACAGGGCAAATGACGAACTGCTTTTTTAAATCCAGCAGATTTGACCATTTCGTGAAACGGTTAAGCTCAGAAAAACTTTGTGCTATAAAGTCAGCTAAGAAATATATTTTTTCTCAGCAAATAAATAATTGTTTTTACTGTGTTTTCTTGGAAAGTCCTTAGCTTCTGTGGCAGACGCCATTTTGAAGAGGGCAAATGGCGAACTACTTTTTTAATCCAGACGCGTTGCGTAGGCCGCTGAGAAACATCCATAAGTTCACCCTCCATGTTAAAAACTCTTCGTCTGACTCTTTGAAAACAAGCAATAAGGTTGCAGAGTAACACACTGGCTGCTAACTGGAGAGCGCTCTCTCTAGCCAAGAGACTGAGGGGACGCTTTTTTGTCACGGACCACACCCGGCACTGGCAGGATATGGTCTGTTAGCAGTCGTCCGGTTGAGTTAAGAGCCAGTAAATAAGTTTGTTCATTTTTACTGATAGATAATTAGTTATTAGCGGTACTGCATTTTAAATAAAAATAGTGCAAATCCGCTTATGAATTATAAAAGTTAGTCAATCCGCAGTAAAGCTAACAAATTGTTTAGGTCCGCTATAAGCGGATTAGTGCTTTAGCGCTCCCTAGTGGTCTGACGCCCACCTTTGCCTATTTCCATATAGGCGTGTGGAGGAGACACAGAAAGTTCCTCCGTTTTGCATTCGAAGGTAACGCTTATGCATTCAAAGCCTTGCCCTTCGGTTTAAAGACTGCTCCGCGTACATTTACTAAATGTCTGGATGCAGCCCTGATCCCTCTTAGGAATCAAGGACTCAGGGTCTTGAATTACCTGGAAGACCAGCTAATTCTGGCTGGAAGCAGAGAGCAGGTGCTGTCACACTCCCTTGAGGTGATCTCTCACCTGGAGTCTCTCGGTTTTGTCATAAACCTACAGAAAAGTGATCTGACCCCGTCACAGGTTACCGTATTTCTGGGTGTACAGATTGACACTGTCCAATACAGGGCAGGGCTCTCGAAAGAGAAAGTCTCCTCCATTCGCCATTGCCTGGAAAGATTTAAACTGGACCAACGTGTCCCTGTGAAAACCTGCCAACGCCTGTTGGGCCTCTTGGCAGCAGCCATTCCTTGTGTGCCACGTGCATTATTGAAAATGCGGGCCATACAGATATGGTTTAACCAACAAATACAACTCGCTCTGCTCAGACAAGTAGAAAAGGTTAAAATAGACCCAGAGTGTCTAAAGGCCCTGGGACCTTGGAGAGATCCGTCCATTTTCACGGAAGGGGTCTCAATGGGAAGGGTGTCTTCCCGTGTAGTCATCACGACGGACGCCTTGAAAACAGGATGGGGAGCGATCTGCAGGAACCAGAACGCCCGCGGCCTTTGGAACAAGAAGGAAGCCAAATTACATATTAACTTCCTGGAATTACTGGCCATATTCCTGTCACTAAAATACTTCTTCAGTAAAGGTCTGGTTGCCGGAAATCATATCCTGGTAAAATCAGATAACACGACCTTCATCAACAGAGAAGGAGGGACGAGATCCCGGGCCCTCCTTGATCTGACACGGAGGATGCTCACGTGGTGTGCTCCAAGAGTTCTGTCACTTAGGGCAATTCATGTCCCCGGTGACCTGAATTATGGAGCGGATGCCCTTTCAAGAGGGCCTCTGTTGGCGTCAGAATCGAGCCTGAACCCACGGATCATGGAACAGGTATGGTCGCGCTTCGGCAGAGCCTCTGTGGACCTGTTCGCCTGCAGAGCTAGCTCACACTGTGACCTCTATTTCTCCCTGAAGGAGACAGATGCTCCGTTGGGAATAGACGCTCTGGCACATGATTGGCCAGCAGGAGTGCTCTACTATGCCTTTCCACCTGTCCCTCTGATTGGGGCGACATTGGAACGGGTAAGACGGGGATCCTTGATCCTTGATCCTCATAGCTCCCAAATGGCCACAGAAACCGTGGTTTCCGGAGCTGATCTAAATGTTATCAGGATCACCATGGCAATTGCCTCCTCACAGGGACCTACTGACTCAGGCACATGGACAGCTTCTACATCCACGTCCAGGGTTGTAGCAACTCTCAGCCTGGCCTCTGAGAGGTAATGGCTGAAAGCCTAGGGTTTTGGTTGCTTTGTCCCGACACAAGCAGCAATAACATTCACAAGGGTTTCCCTTGATGCTTATGTTTTTTGCCTGGGAGACGTATAATGGAAAGGTTTTCCCTCTCCTTGTCTGATCTCCTACATCAGGATGGGCTCCACTTGTCAGTTGAGCCGTGAAAACAACAACAAAGGAGGAAAACATTGCTCCTCCTGCTCAAAAGGGAACAGGAGTCGATGGGTACTCATGCTACTAAAGCACGCTTGGGCTGTTTCTAGTTAGTGTTATATAAATGGTCATGTGAGACATCATGTGAATGTCTCTCACATTTGGCCTTTTTCCTCTTGGCATCTGCTCTCTGCGTTCCTTGTAGTAAGCAGCTAAGAGATGCCAAATTACATATTAACTTCCTGGAATTACTGACCGTATTCCTGTCACTAAAATACTTCTTCAGTAAAGGTCTGGTTGCCGGACATCACGTCCTGGTAAAATCAGATAACACGACCACAGTGTCCCTTAGGATGGAGGTTCTCACATGCATTTTGCTGAGCATTTCAAGGGCGTGAATGAATTACGTTCCCATAGCAAGTATGTTACACCGAGAGACCGAACTGAAAGGGAACTGAAAGTTATTCACCATAACTCATGTTCCCTGAAGGAAGGGAACGAGGTGCAACATAGCTGGCCCTTTTCAATGCTGGAAGCTCGGTGAAGTGCAATTTCTGAGAAAGATGGAGGGGCGTCAGTCGCTTAAGTACCTGAAAGGCGGTACCTCTGACGCGGGGTGACGCCCCATGCCGTAAAAGGCGTGATTGTATTCCTTCAGGTAATCGCGCAGTGGCGCAATTCCCATAGCAAGTAAGTATTTTGTTAATGAACAGGCACCTATAGACCTGCTTCTGTTGCAATAAAAATGTTTCTCCTAATATTCCTTTCAACAAAAAAACAGAGGTGGTTTTTCTTAAAAGTGAGTGTTCTTTTCCATGAAAAGATGTTTAGAAAATATCAGAGCATGATTGGCCCAAGTCTGAGGCATTGGTTCTCGACCGGAAATTGGTCTTTGCCTCAGGTGGAGGAGTTCACGTATCTGGGCATCTTGTTCACTAGTGATGGATTCATTCATTCAACCTTTATTTATACAGGTTAATCCCACTGAGCCTCGAGGACTTATTTACAAAAGAGACTGAATTTTAACAAAGAATAATGACAACAGTGGACAACAACGACAACAATAGATGATCATAAAAGATGTGTACGATTTATTTATTTTTTAATAAATGAAAATAAACTGGTAATTAAAATGATAATTAAAAGGAAAAGTGGCAAAAAACAAACAAACTCCCAGCTAGATTGTAAGATGGTGTAGAAAACTGAAAACAGGAACATGTCTGCAATAGTTTTTGCCAGGAACTTAACAGATGTTTAAAGCCACTTGGAGAGGTCAAGGTTGAGAGCTTCAGATCTCGGATGGAGTGGAAGATGGGTTGACGGATTGGGGCATTGCCCTCAGTAATGATGGTGTTGCTTTAGTCAGTTGTGGAGAAGAAAGAGCTGAGTCCAAAGGCAAAACTCTTGATTTACTGGTCCGTCTATGACCGAAAGAACGACGTCCCAGATCCAAGCAGTTAAAATGAGCTTCCTTCGTATAAGGTTGCCAGGCTCAGCCCTCGAGATAGGATGAAAAGCTTCATCATCCTGAGGGAGCTTGGGGTAGAGCTGGTGCTCCTTTGCATAAAAAGGAGTCCGCTGAGGTGGTTCGGACAGCTGATTAGGATGCTTCCTGGACACCTACCTCTCTTTAGAGGTTTTCTGGGCACGTTCCACTAGTAAGAGGACCTGGGACAGACCCTGAATTTGCATGAGGGATTGTGTACGTTTGGCCAGGGAATGTTTTTGGGTCCACCAGGAGGAGCTGGAAAGTGCCAAATGGGAGAGGGAAGTCTGGGCTTCTCTCCTGGACCTGTCGCTTTCACGACCCAAATACAGAGAAGCGGTAGAAGCTGGAAGTGGAGATTGACCTAAAAATACAAACAAGTATATCTCCCTGAAGGTTTTTTTATTTTTATTGCTGTGTGAAATTGTGCCAATTTTTTTTTATTTTATAGTTCCTATATTAAATACTGTTTTAAGCTTTGAAATTTTCACTAGATTAAAGAGTTGTTGCACCACAGGGAATTTTGGAAAACAGATTACATTTTGTTTTTAGTTTAAATGTCTAAAGCTAATCTTAATGCCAAAAATGTCTTGCTACTAAACAGTGTCACCATTTTGCACTAAAATACAATTGCTCGTTATGTAACTGAATCAGTGTATTATAACAAAGTGTATTTTTAAATAAAAAGCATAAAGTGCTCACACAAATGTTGACGATAAACATTTTGTTTACAGTTCAAACCAAGGAAAGATTTCACAGAATTACAAAGAACACAGCAAACATATGTTGTACATTTGAAAATTTGTACCAACATATGTTTGCAGTGCACTTTATGTGCTTATAAGAGCTCATATATTCTTTGGAATATATACAACCTCTTGTGACCCAAAAAGAAAGAAGCAGGTAAAAGATGATGGATGGATAAACATACAAGCTTTATTTAGCTGTTTCGGTCTTTTTGAAATGCTGAGATTGTCTAAAATCCTTTGTGTATTTTTTTCTTCAGATTTTGATAATTAAAAGCACTGCCTACTAGTGTGAAAACCCGCACCGTAACTGTTCTTGTGGTGGCAGTTTTCAGTGATGTATATTTACAGTCACAGAGTGTTCCTTCTGGGATATACCACATTATATGCCAAGAGAGAGGTTTTAATTATGATCTCACCAGTATGCTGCATGTGTCTTGCGTTGGCTCTGATTAGTGCTTTGGGAATCAAGGCAGTAATTGTTTGTGCTAAGCGAGGTATGTGTATGTATTTGTGTGTCAGTGGTGAGAAGTGGTTGGTCACCCATAGGGCTTATGTTTCGACTCTGAACAGAGCAGAAGTGATTTATTTGCTCATGGCTGCACTGTGCATCCAATCAGCATCAAGCACCCTAGGGTGACACCATCATGGTCATCCCCTCCTCAGGAAATGATGCAAGCTCTACTGTAATTACATAGGGTGTGAGACCAATAAAATGGGGCCTATTCGTGTCACAGCATCAGATAAGAACTGGCTGCTGGATGCATTGCAGCAATTACTGCAGGCCTGCGCTTTTCGGCAGTGGAATTGGGAAATGATCATCTGTGAAGCACAGCAGAGTACTACTGCCTCCAGCACAATAACTCAACATGTCCACTTGGCGATGTCAGCTCTGCATGAGGAGAGAATGTGAAGGGGACAACAAGGGAAATGCACAATTTGAAGTACTGGAAAGATAGAAGGAAAGAACGAAAGAAAGTTGTGCATAAGTAATTTATTCTGTAAAAGTCTTAGGTTTTGCATATCTGTAAGGTCACTTATACATTACAAACGTTTTTTTTTTAATGGACATGTTTTTAAAGCTCTCATTCAGCACCCTTGTAGTTGTAAAAAGGCTTTACTAAATGAAGATTAAAAAATGGTTGTTTCTCAGTGTAGCCTTGAGATAGAGCTTTTTTTAAGAAACTGTGACATTGAAGCACATATTGTGACTGCCCATTGTTGCTTTGTACTCTAGAAACCACAACAACAATGCCACAGCAAATCAATCATAGCAAACAACAACAACAACAACAAAAAAGACTGTTAGGATTTAACTTAAAAGTAAGTTTAACTTATAAATGCTTACTTATATCTTATTTAACAAAGTTAAATTTAGACATTTTACATATTTGGTGTGGTAGTAGCTAAGCACCATTCCTGACAGACACTTTAACTACAACACATTGTACGGTTCCTTTGCTCAGAAGCCTAGCATCTTGTTTATCTTTTACCAAAATACCATATGGAGCACTGAATAAAATTTAATGAAACTTTCAGAGAGTAATTGTTGGTTAAGCATTCAAGATGGTCACCACAGCTATTTACAGAGATAAATACTGGTGTGGTAATAGCTGTGAGCCAATCACAACACATAGTTCAAGTACTAACCTATCAGTCAAGATTAAATTAAATGCTGAACCAAAATGGCTGTAATTTTGTTGTTTTTCCAATATATAAATTTGGGTTTTAACTCTGGCATCAAAGATGGCAGGCAGCTCTTAATTTTGATATTGTCGTCAATAAACCTTGGTTGTGTGCTGAAATAGTTGTTAATACCAACGGTCTCATTATTAAATGGCATCATCTATTTTCAGTTTTTTTTTTCATTATTATGTTTGTCATCTGGATAACATCTTAAAAAAAAACATAAAACAATATTCAAAGTATTGTATGCCGGGCTTAAGTTAGGCCCTCATGCTTGTTAGTATGATTGCATTAAAAAAAAAACTGGCTAATACATGAATGGAAAACTGGGACTTAATGTAAGACATTAACAGTAAATTGATGTCTGAAACAACATTTTCAGACTGTGACGGAGATCAGATGAAAGCTGAAAGTTATGCACCATATGTTCCCTGAATGAAGGGAACGAGGTGCAACATAATTGCTATGGGAAATTGTGCCCCCTCACGATTACCTGAAGGAATACACTCACACCTTTACGGCAGGGGCGTCAGCGTCACGCCAGAGTCTCCAGCCTCTGGGTATTTAAGACGCGGACGCCCATCCTACTTCCTCTAAAATGCACTTCACCGAGCTTTCAGCATTGAAAGGGCCAGGTATGTTGCACCTCGTTGCCTTCCTTCAGGGAACATGAGTTATGGTGCATAACTTTCAGTTCCCTTATCAGTCATGTCACTCGGTGCTACATAATTGCTATGGGAACGTAATTCATTCACGCCCTTGAAATGCTCAGTAAAATGCATGTGAGAACATCTGCCTTAATACGGCAGGCATTTCCCAGCCGCTCTCTACAAGGTATGTAGAGAGCACAGCCTGAGAAGAAAAATGCCACATGTAGAAACATCAGCCTGATGTTACCACTGGACACATAGATGAAACACCAGCTAGAGGCAGCACAAGCGTGCACCGCTAGTGTGATTGCCCACCATCTCCTTCTTCCCTGGAAATTTAGGAAGCAGGAAGAAAAGAGCAAAGAGACCCCTTAAGCCACTGGCAAACCAGATGGCAATGTGTAGGTAAAGAACCCAGTTCAAACACAGGGTGACCTTCCAGGTCCCATAGGGGCAAATATTTCATACATACAAGGGGCACGAGACCCTTATCTGCTCCTTGAACAGACAACTTACTAGGACTGTCAAAGAGGCCCATCCTGATGTTGGAGAACTGTCAGAGGAGAGGGGAACCCTCCCACTGAACATCTCCCAAGTAAACATAAACACCAAGGGTCTCCCTTGTGTGTGCTGTTGTTGTTGTTGGAAAAAAAGACGATCAAGCCTTAGGCCCTCAGCCAGTTCCCTTCAGTGGCCAGGCTGAAAGCTGCCACAGCTCCGGACGTGGGTGTAGAAGCTGCCCACATGCCTGAGTCAGCAGGTCTCTGTAAGAAGGCAACTGCCATGGTATCCCTGACAACATTGAGATCAGTTCCAGGAACCACAGTTTCTGTTGCCACCTGGATGCTATCAGTATCAGGGAGAGGGTTCGCTTACATATATGTTCCAGTGTCACCTGAATCAAAGGGACAGGTGGAAAAGCATAATACAGCTCCCCTGCTAGCCAATCATGGGCCAAAGCATCTGTTCCCAACGGTGCGTCTGTTTCCCTCATAGAGAAGTAGAGGTCACATTGTGAGCTGGCTCTGCATGGGAACAAGTCCACCAAGGCTCTCCCAAACCATGGCCAGATCTGATCCATGACTTGTGGGTTCAGTCATCATTCTGATTCCAAAAGAGGCCCTCTTGAGAGGGCATCCGCTCCAAAATTCAGTTCACCCGGAACATGAGTTGCCCTGAGCGACAATAATCTTGGAGCGTACCATGTGAGCATCCTCTGTGTCAGGCTGAGGAGGGCTTGGGATCTCGCCCCCCCTTCCCAGTTAATGAAGGACACCGTGGTTTTGTTAACTGATTTCACCAGGACGTGCTGTCCCGCAATCAGACCTTTACCAAAGAAGTATTTCACTGACTGGAATAAGGCTAACAATTCCAGGAAGTTGATGTACAATCCTGCTTCCTGCTCATTCCAGAGGCCTCGGGCATTCTGATTTCTGCAGATTGCCCTCCATCCTGTTTTCGAGGCGTCCGTCGTGATGACCACACGGGATGACACCCTACCTGACGGGACCCCTTCCGTGAACACAGACAGGTCCCTCCAAGGTTCCAGGGCGCTCAGGCACTCCGAATCGATTCTAAACTTTCCTGCTCGCCAAGACAGGGCAGGTCGTGTTTGTTGGTTTAGCCATATTTGCAGGGCCCGCATCTTCAGCAATGCGTGTGGCACACAGGGCATGGCTGCCGCCAAGAGGCCTAAAAGGCGTTGGCACGTTTTCAGGGGGACCCGCTGATTCAGTTTAAACTTTGCCAGGCAACGGCGAATCGAGGAAACATGTTCCTCTGAGAGCCATGCTCTGTACCGGATGGTGTCGACCTGCAGTCCCAGAAATACGGTAATCCGTGATGGGTCAGGTCACTCTTTTGTAGGTTCTTTGACAAAACCGAGAGACTCCAGGTGAGAGATCACCCTGCAGGAGTGTGACTGGGCCTGTATTCTGCTTCCGGCCAGAACCAAGAGGTCATCCAGGTAGTTCATAATCCTGACTCCTTGATTCCTAAGAGGGATCAGGGCTGTGTCCAGACATTTAGTAAATGTACGAGGAGCAACCTTCAAACCGAAGGGTAAGGCTTTGAATCCTTCCCTTCGAAGGCAAACTGGAGGAATTTCCTATGTCTCCTCCACACGCCCACATGGAAATATGCGTCTTTCAAATCCACTGTACATGCATAGTCTCCAGGTCTCACGGACTGGGGTACCTGCCGCAATGTGAACATCTTGAACTTGAAAGTTCTTATTTTCTTGTTCAGAGTCCTGAGATCCAGGATCGGCCTCAGGGATTGATCTCTTTTGGGCACCAGGATGAGCTTGCTGCAATGACCGGAGCGTAGTTTTTGTTTTGAAACAATACTTATTACTCCTTTCTGTAGCATCATTGACACTACCTCCCTCAGCACGTGCGCGCGTGCTGGGTTAATGTTCGATCACAGCACTCCCACGAAGGGGGGCGGTCCTTTGATGAACTGCAGCTTGAGCCCACGACGCACCGTCGTCATGACCCATTTGTTTGGCAGGCACGCCCTCCAGGCCTGCGCGTGCGCCATGATCCTGGAAGGGATGTCTAACTGCTGCTTGTCAGTTTGAGTGCGGAAGGGGTGGCCTTCGACCCCTCTCGCATACTCTGGAGCAGGTTGGTCTGCCCAACAGAAGACATCGCAAGATTTGACTGTCCCAGGCAGAACTTTTGTGTCCTACTGCGGTTCATAGTCTGACCTAGTAGTTTGTGTTTCACAAAAGTGGGGCTCGAGTCGAGAACCAGGGCAGTCTGTGTTTTGGTACTTTTATTCTTGTATATGCAGGAAACAGTGTTTGTTTTTTATTACACATACAGTAGACGAGTTATGTTTAGTGCGCACACACATGCCACCAGCTCCTTGTAGCGTTTTACAAGTGAAGTCTGGGCTCAACAGGTCTGAGACTTTATTGTCGTGTATGGATGGCAATTTCTCTTTATTACACAATGCTCTGAGTGTTCTTGTGTGTTTAAACATTCCGAACCAGCGAGTCTGTGCTCCTCTAACACAGGTACTGGTGGTAAAAGTTTGGCATTCTCTCTCCCTCTGTGAGTGAGAGTGCCTATAATGGTGCAGGGGCATCTAAGACTTTCCTCTTTCTTTTGCTGATGGCCCCTTGCAGCTCCTGCAGCTTTTCTGCCTGGTGGGCCTGCAGCACCGAGGCCACTCGTCCTTGTCCATCCCACCAGGGTCCCTCGGGCCCTGACATGGTAAACGTCAGAGAGTCATCCATAGCCTCATGGGTGGACAAGCTCTCAGCATCACAATGTTCTCGTCGTAAGCATAAGAAAACTACCAGGTAGCGTAGCTGAAGAGGTAGCTGAAAATCCTCCTCCTGGACTATGCTGGACAGAAAGCCTCCATTTTAGCCGGGGCTAAACGTGGAGGTACTCTTGAGCCCACTAGCGGTGCTAAGACAGGCCCTCGAGCAACGTAGCATCGGTAAAATAACACTTAGTTATGCGATGAATTCTACCATCGATTCGGCCACACAAGCTAGCAAAACAGGCAAAATATGAGAAGGTTAGCTAGCAAGCTAGACCAAGCATTTTCACATACCTCATGATGAAGTCCTTCATTGTCCGCTCGTAGCCGCGCTAATCGTGTTAGCAACGCTGATCGTCCGCCCCGTGTTATCATGGGTGCTTCCGGTTAGTCGGGCTAACCGTAGGAGCTAGCCAGATAGCAACGGGGTTAATCGATTTCCACTCTCTTTTCTCCGGGGTCATCCACTAGAAAAACTTCGAGTGTCTTCACGTGTAGCATCCCTGAGAATACCCGGACAGGCCTCGTGGATGTCCGTTGCTGAAAAGGGGATGGCCAGATCCGCTGGAGCATGTTCTGGAGCTGGAGCTCACTGCCTGCCGGAGTTCCTCGTCCGAGGACATCCTCTTGCTGAGCTGCTCGCGGCTGCTGGCCTGTTAGCTTTGTTAGCTTAGCAGGTAGCGTGCTGTGCAGTTAGCGTTCGTTAACTGAGCAGCAGAAAAGCTGAGGAGAAAAGGCACGGGAGCTGGGGCTCGCTGGCCTGCTTGTCTTCTTTGAGATTTGGGTTTTCGCATTACTTTCTCAGGAGCCATGGCTGAGAAGAGTTGAGCTCGTTAGCAATGCTAACGTTGTCCGGAGACGTCTCCCTCCTCACGTCACTTTCTCCGGCTAGCCTGCTACTTGTTAGCAGGGTAGCGGTGTCGCGCAGTCAGCGCCGTCGAACGAAGCAGTCTGTGGAGAGAGGAGAAGAAAACTTTGGGGTGAAGGAAAAATGTGCCGGACCAGCTTTCGCCAGCCCGGCAGTCCCCAGGAAAAAAATCTCTGTACGCTCTGTGTAGGGAGCAAGCTCACCTCTGGTTGAGCGATAAACAACAGAAAAGATCTGAGAAGAGTGTTCAGATTTAATAGAATAGAATAGATAGAATAGAATATATCTTTATTGGCATCGTCGATTGTACCAGGGTACAAAACATTGCGATTGGCGAACGCACCATCCTTAAGAGGGACGTACGCACGGAAAGCCGCAGCAGAAATTAATCTGCGCCGCCAAACAATCAGATATGGAAACAAAGGAAGGTTACACTAGGAAAATCATTGGTATTCAAAAAAGAATCTATCACATTTTGTCTTAGGACATTCAAAGTCAAGTCAAAGTCAAAGTCAACTTTATTGTCAGATCTGCAATATGTACTGTACAGGACATACACAGGACCAAAATTGCATTTCTCTCAGTCCCTCGGTGCAACAGTAAACATCTAAACATTGAAACACTGAAACATATAATAATAGACATAAGCATAAAATAGTAAAACTAACACTGTCCTGAGTTTTTGCATAGTGGTATAAGAGTATGAAAATTCACACATACATTCTATGATAAAGTAAAAAAAACTCTACCAGCTCAGCACAAGATAAGACAAAGGACATGTTGCATTTTGGTGGCGGAGCAGGGAGATAAGTCTGTGAGCAATCGTTCAGATAAGCACAGTCTGCAGATGGGCTCAGCCGGCTCCATCTGAATGCACACAGATACCTCTGGGGGGGGGGCGACAGTTATTCCAACAGCTTCAGACTCCAGGAGAGGTTTTTCAGTCAGCCTTTTTCAAGGTTGCTTGGGGTGTCCCGATTAGATTAGTTGCTTTATTTATTTTTCAGGGCAGGCTACAGTGTACTCTGACTGTTAGCCTTGAGTCCAGGTGCCGTCTGGGTCCAAATCTTCCGAATCATGTGAGCTTCCATTCAATCCGAGCTACAGGTCCCCGTCTCCCACCTGATGAAGCCCGCTCGGCTGTAAACGAGTCCCAAAATGCACCGTAGGTCTGCGGTCTTCCACCACTGTTCCTATCGTGCAATTCAGCTCGAACAACAGCTGGTTCATTGAGGTCACAGCTCGGATCAAAGAGTCGTTCTGAGCAGGAAGTTTTGCCAGCGCGTTGATCGCCGCGGAGGTCTTCCTCAGTTTCCAGTAGCAGAATCCCCCGCATAAGCCAAAGAGCAGCGCACCTGCTACCATAAATCCAATTATCCACAGATCTTCCACGTCCTCGACTGAAAGAACGGTCAGACACATCATCTTCCACTCCCCCCACAAGTCCATAATGTAACCAACCGCATGCGTGTCGAGGGGGCACGCCGGTTCTCCTGGTCCGAAGCGCTTCGTGGAAAAATTTTTATCGATAGAGGAGACAGCCCACGCAATTAAATCCTGCTTCGCCAAGAGCCGGAAGTAAGCAAGGTGAAGGGCAATAAGAGGAAGTAGGATGGGCGTCCGCGTGTTAAATACCCAGAGGGTGGGGACTCTGGCGTGACGCTGACGCCCCTGCCGTAAAGGCGTGAGTGTATACCTTCAGGTAATCACACGGAGGCGCAATTTCCCATAGCAATTATATTGCACCGAGTGACATGACTGATAAGGGAACATGCTAATGTCTCTGGTTGGTTCTATGTTTCTTCTTTATAAAAGGACAAAACCAGAGGTTATGAAGAAAACAGAGATTATGGTAACATAAAATCCTCAAGAATCTTTGTCAGATGTTTATTTGAGTTCACCAAGAGACAAAATAAATAAATCAAAGGTTGTGGAGAGAATGGCAGAGAAAAAGGAAAGTGGCTGTTGAAGAGAAAATAGAACATGGAGTCACAGCCTCTTCAGGAGTATGGATACACGGTGATGAGCTCAACTAATGAGGTAGATGTCTCTTTGTGTCACTGGAGACAGGATGGCCAGCCATCTGCAATCCACCCTCTTGATTGGTGCCCATTGGTTCATGCAAATATGATCTCATCTCCCAGTGGAAAGGTGGGCGCTGCATATCTGACAGGCAGACATCCGCTCTGTTCAAGAGAGGGTTGGTGAGAACACAAAAGGAAGTGTTAGTTAGAGAAGGTCTTAGGTTAATGACTGTATGATTGGTCCTGTGGAGAAAGGTACTATCCCATGTAATTAATGAGGGAGAAAGGCCCTGGATGGTCCTCCCTCAAAGACAAGAAAAAGAATAAAGAACACGATAATGTTATTATACTTTCAAATTAAAGTTTAACATTTAATGTATTTAAAGGATACATGGGTCTATTAACTTATATCAAATCTTTGACATTGTAAATAAATAAAATAAACTAGAATGTCTTAAATAATTATTAAAAACTCATATAAGATAAGCTGAAATATAATTCTAATTTTATGCGGTCTGTCAGCACATGGAGTTAGGGGTTACTTTCACCTACCACAATACTTTTCTTTTGGTCCCCCTCATGGACTGAAGAGTGGGAATTAAAAATACCCTCTGTCTGTCCATCCGGCTGTGTGTATTGAGAGCATGACAACTTAAAAAACAA
Source organism: Garcialebias charrua (assembly GCA_038048925.1). Taxonomy (NCBI): domain Eukaryota; kingdom Metazoa; phylum Chordata; class Actinopteri; order Cyprinodontiformes; family Rivulidae; genus Garcialebias; species Garcialebias charrua. The sequence goes on from JBBPBX010000308.1 coordinate 97,085, forward strand.
CTGAGGTATTAGCTTTCAGCAGTGGTGGGCAACGCTAATTAAAAAATTAGTTCCACAATTTCTAAAACGCTTATTAATTTTTTTAGGTCCACAATTTCAAAAGCACAAATGTCTTGTGAAAATTAGGGGAAGCTAATCTAATCCGCTATTTATATATTTATATATATATATATATATATATATATATATATATATATATATATATATATATATATATATATATATATATATATATATATATATATATATATATATATATATATTTATATATAGCCGGCAGCGTTATGCAAAATTTGCACTACACTGCCAACTGAAAAGTAACAAAAATGATCCTAAAAGGATGAAATTACAAAAATCAAAGGATTTATTTAATACTTTACGTACATATATTCTATTCGGCCACGAAATTAACAAAAAATAGAATGAACTTTTAATCCCTAAAACCACTTTTAAATCTCAAATACACGGGTGTGTCGCCACCGCATTTATACATAAAAGTAACCCAAATACATAAAACTAATGAGTCACCGTCGAATGGTCGACACAAAACACACAATAAAATCCTCCGGCCACGTTAATTTGGCTTGAAACAGCGGGGTTCTCTGCGGATTTATCCATTAGTAACCCAGCACAACCAACCAGCTGGACACAGAGTTGTTAGCGTCTATAGGTAGTCAACAGATTTAATGAAAAGTAACTAAAATACATAAAAATAACGACTCACCGTCAAATGGTCGACACAAAACACACAATAAAATCCTCCGGCCGCGTTAATTTGGCTTGAAACAGCGGGGTTCTCTGCGGATTTATGAAGACACCGAGCGCAGCCAGCTAGCCACAGAATTAGCCCCTGAGTTCACCTCTGACCCGGAAGATGTCAAGATGGAATAGTCCATTTTTAGTAGGGGGATAAAGAAATCGACCGTTTTTTTATTGCGTATTTAATGATCGTTTTCATCGTAACTATAATTATTTTTATGTTAAATGTACATTAACAAGCAGGATCAATGTTAGGGATGTAGGTGACTGGCCGGGGCGCGGCGGGGCCGGGGCCCCATGCTGATGGGATCCCCAGGCAACGGCATCATTTACCTACATGGTAGATCCGAGTCTGTTCTCCGCTCTGCCCCCCTCCCCCCTCCAACCCTTCCTCCTCTCTGCTCTTTATGGTGGGGAAAAAGGTAAAACAAGCAGCATAAGAGCTTGTAAATAAGTTTATTGGTTTTTACTGATAGATAATTAGTTATTAGCGGTACTGCATTTTAAATAAAAATAGCACAAATCCGCTTATGAATTATAAAAGTTAGTCAATCCACAAAAACGCTGACAAAAAGTTTAGGTCCACTGTAAGCGGATTAGCGCTTTAGCGCTATCTAGCGTTCATATGCCCACCACTGGCTTTCAGTTTGGTGTGCATCTGCATCTAAATGTAAGATTATTCACTTTAGAAAACTGGGTTGCCAACTCCAGTTTCCTCCCGCCGACCAAAAACATGCCTGTTAGGCTGATTGCTAACTCTAAATTGTCTCTAGGTGTGAGTGAGAGAGTGAATGGTTGTTTGTCTCGTTTGTCTCTATGTGGCCCTGTGATGGACTAGAGACCCGTCCAGGGTGTACCCTGCCCAATGTTCCCTCTAATTTTTCATGTGTCTGGGCATACACACAAGCTCTCTGAGCACACCGAGGACCACTATAAGCAACATGAGGAGTGTGCACTATGGCCACACGCCAGTACAGGTAGTCCTCGACTTACGACATAGATCCGTTCCAACGCAGCGTCGTAAACCGATTTTCGACATAAGTCGTAATATACTACATACTACACCATATACATATACAGTATTGTATTACCAAGCACTTAGCCTATCCTATCACAGTACCATACATAATTATCAAAAAACACATACGTTTGGGAGCTTGGGAGCCTGTCTTTTCATCTGTATGCAGATGATCTACAAATCTATCTGCCGGCCACTCTCAATCCCTCACTCAGTTCAAACACTATTGTCAACTGCTTAAATGACATTAAGCACTGGCTCTCTCAAAACTTTCTCCACCTAAACACAGATAAAACCGAATGCATTTTATTTGGTGCATCCAGTGACACCAGCAACATCCTTCACAGTCCTAGTTTCGGTTTTCCGCTCCCCCACTTCAACCAGGTGGTAAGAACTCTTGGTGTGTAGCTTGACTCCAACTTAAAGCTTGATAAACAGATCAGTTCTGTTTTCAAAACCAGCTTCTTTCAGATCTGTCTGCTCTCTAAAGTAAAGTCAATCCTCAGCCATAGTGATCTGGAGAAAGCCATCCACGCCTTTGTGAGCTCCATACTTGATTATTGTAATGCTTTATACGTTGGAATTAATCAATCCTCCATCTCCCGTTTACAACTTGTACAGAATTCTGCCGCCCACCTTTTGACCAACACACGAAAATATGAACACATCACTCCTGTCCTGTCCTCTTTACACTGGCTCCCGGTTCAGTTCAGGACACAGTTAAAGCTGCTGCTGTTTGTTTTCAAAGCTCCGAATGGACTCGCACCTCTCTACATCTCAGAACTTTTGAAAGTCCATCAGCCCAGCAGAGCTTTACGCTCTGCCAGTCAACACCTGCTGGAGGTGCCTCGCTCAAGGTACAAACAATGGGGAGACCGGTCCTTTTCTATTGTCGGCCCAAAAGCCTGGAATATTCCCTTTGAGCTGCGTGCCACCTCTGATCTGACTCTGTTCAAAACCAGACTGAAGACCCACTTGTTTAAAAAAGCTTTCAGTCTGTAACTTTTATTACTTTTGGTATTATAGTATTTAGTATTTTTATTTCCACTGACTCCTTTTATTGCTGCTGTGTTTTTATTTTCACTGATTTATTGTACCTGTTTTTATATTTTCTATCCTGTTAAGCACCTTGGTCAATGCAAGGCATTGTAGGAAGGTGCTATACAAATAAAGTTTATTATTATTATTATTATTATAATTAAGGGCAAAAAGAGTTAATGGTCTACTAGGATGCTGTTGACGCTGTTTTCCTCGGTCCATCTGCCGTATTCCGCATTCCGTTTACGACGTAAAACTGCGTTCACAGTACATTGCAGTATTCCTTCACCGCTACGTTTACGACATAAAGCCGGTCCATCCGCCGTATTCCGCATTCCATTTACAATGTAAAACCGCAGCAAGCATCAGACCCAATCAGATCCCGGCACTTGTGTGGTGCGTTCAAAGCCTACAGGACATACTGCCACATTCAGATTACTTTGGATCTTATTTTATGCGCTGCATAGATTTTATTATGCGCTGAGAATGTGCGAGCAGTGCACGATTGCGCATGCACGCAGCTTAGAGGGAACATTGACCCCAACCCTTTGCACAGTGATTGCTGGACATGAGCACTGGCGACCACTGTGACCCAAAATGGAAGAAGCGGGTAAAAGATAATGGATGGATGGATATATACTGTATTGGGAGGCCTTTCTGGGTGGAGTTTGCATGTTCTCTCCGTGCATGCATGGGTTTTCTCTGGGTAATCCGGTTTCCTCCCATAGACCAAAAACATGCATGTTAGGCTGATTGGTAACTCTAAATTGTCTCTAGGTGGGAGTGAGAAAGTGAATGGTTGTTTGTCTTGTTTGTCATGTGTCCCTGTGATGGACTGGAGACCTGTCCAGAATGTCCCCCGCCCCTCGCACAGTGATGTCCGGACATGGGCACCAGTGACCCCCGCAACCCAAAATGGAAGAAGCAGGTGAATATAATGAATGGATGTGTGTATGTTTGTGTATAATGCATGTGTGTGTGTATACCGGCACATACACATACATCACAGTCACCTCTCGTCTAAGTCTTGCTTCCTCAACTCTCATCTTCATTTCAAGATCTTCATTGTGTCAATCATCAACTCAATTCCCTTGTAGCTGCTATAACTGTAACTCCTACCCACATATTAAGGTTCACTTGTATTCTCTCTTCATTTCCAGTCCAGAAAAAACACTAATTTTTAACACTACAAACATTCACTATTCAAATCCCTCAGCGATGGGGACTGAATATTTTTGTTTATTGTAGAAATACAGAATTAATTTGATCCATTTTCATATTTTCTAAGGTTGTTGTATTTGCTAGCTTGAGTTGGTTGTTAATAATTGTAATTTTGTGAAAGTTTTATTTATAACCAAGCTTTAATTTTTGAGATATTTTGCTAACAGACAACAAGATGAGAACAGACACAAACATGGGTAATTATTACATGATTATCCATCTTTCTGGACAGTGGGTGAGAATTAAAACAAAACATCCTGCTCACTATCACGAGTTTTTAATATTCATACTGATAGTTTTCTTTTCATGAAAGTAAAGTTATCAGCCATGATACGTTTTGTGTGTAACAGTGTACATGTTTAAAAGTACAACGGTTTTCAGTGAGCTGCAGAGTTGAGTCCTGTCCTCTAAAATACCCCAACATATCTCTTTTTATGATTTCATGAAGCGGTTTCTCTGATGGGTTGCAATTTCTCTGAATCGGTTCACTTTTCAAGTGTGCTTTGCATCCAGTAAGCGAGCCTGTCTCTGCTGGGTTTGCTCGCCTGACAGGGCCAATCTGGCTGCGTGTGGGCACTGATGGCATTTCTGTGTACATTTTCAGGATGAGTTAAAAAACCTAGCAGAAAGATGTTCTGGCACAGGCAGAAATAGAGCTTTCTCTGGGTTTCAGGAGGGATGGTTAAATGTTTGGACAGGAGAGAGGGAAGTAGTGGAAGATAGTCAGGACATTACAGCGTGGCACTTTGCACTCTCTTAACCCTCAAACTTTATGCTTTGAAAATAAAAAGGCGCAACAGAGTTCAGTGTGGATGGAAAAAGAGTGATCAGATGGGGAAAAAAACAAGTAAACATGCATTTAAACGTGCATTTAAACATGCATTTAAACAACACAAGATTTACGCTTCTTCTCCCGCTGTATTGCATTCAGCTGGGACCTCATGTCTCCAAGAGCCTCCAGAGAATTTGTGCTCATAATGAATATTATTTCCAAAAATATTTCCTTTAGCCAATATCTCAGTGAGCCATGGGAACTAAGGGCTTTGAGGGTGCCAGAGCACCACATTGAGGATGACAAGGCATAACCAGGGCTTAATTTGGAAACTGATTGATACTGGAGCGGGGGGTCCGTGGGTCCTCTCACATAACATTTTGAATAACAGAGATGCCATTTCCTGCATTTTGGTGTATTTTAACAGGTTGGTATACATCAACATTTACAACATTTTTATAGGCTCCTCCTCCTCCTCCTCCTCGGTGCCGCAGATGGAACATCCACAGACTGAGTCCGCCTGGCTAAGGGCAATCTCTCCTCTTGTTGTACTCTTAACAAATAATCAAAATAAAAATGTGCAATGACTTTGGACTTTTAGGGGCGGAGTTGGCGGATCGGATGAAAGAGTTGCCGGAACAGAGCGGGTCAAAATGAGTGCATTCCCAGATCTTGTTCCGGCAGGATCTGGCTCAAATTAACCACTGGACATAGCATAAAATTCAAACAAAAATCAGAAAGATTGAATAAATGAGAAAATGAAAAAGAAAATAAATAAATCAAAAAATGAAAAAAAAGAGAGAGAACATGAAGTGGTATATAAATTTATAACCTAAATAAGTATTTTTGAGACTGACAGAGAAAATAAACAGTAAGTCATTGTCATTTCCCTGTTTGTGGTAGTACGGCTCATGTCACTTCAAATGTTCTCACGGGCGCCTCAGGATTCAAATTCAAAAGAAAATAGGCAATTTTTAAATTGTAATCTCATGTAATTGTTCATTTTTTGTGATTAGCGAGCCAGCCATTTATTTAAAATTCACAACCTATTTTTGTGTGCACAACTTGCAAAACTGTATTCTAGGTCGTGCACATTATTTTCTTGCTCACCTCTGCCCACCTGTGCATGCTTTGGCAGCTAAGCTCAGGTTCATGAGTTCATTTCATGATTTTCAAAGTGTGGTTCTCAAGATCCTGAGAAGAATTTCAAGTGTAAACTATTTACAAGTTAAATAAGCTCATTTTGGAGAGCTTTGTACTTTTTGGGTTGTACTAAGAACCACTAATTTAGTCTGAGTTCATCTTTAAACTGAAAATAGTCAGATTTGTACCAGATTTTCATTAATTATTATTTATAATCAACATTGTTGTTAGACCTGGACATTTGAGACCAGGGCAGTATGGTTGCACAGTCGAGATGCCGTGTCTCTCAGCGACAAGGTCGCCGGTTCAACTCTCGGCCCAGGATCTTTCTGGGTGGAGTTTGCATGTGCATGTGGGCTTTCTCCTACTCCAGTTTCCTCCCAAATACCAAAAACGTGAGAGCAAGAGTGAAAGCTTGTTTGTCTCCATGTGTTCCTGTGATGGACTGGAGACCTGTTCAGGGTGTCCTCTTGCACAGTGATTGAGCACCAGTGACCCCCCATGACCTTAAAAGGAAGAAGCAGGTAAAGATAACAGATGGATGGATGGATGGATAGATGGATGGAAGGACAGACATTTGCAATTATAGCCTCAGATGTTTTTCGTCATAAGAAAAGCCATCATGCGTCAAAATACAATTTGGAGAGCTAAAATATTTGAAAAAACAAAATGCAAAGGGTTTGAGATGCTTGCCAAAACTTTATGGATTTAATGACAGAAAATGTTGTCCACAATTTTTTAGACTCCCCTTAGAATGCTGTTGGTCTCCAACAGTTACAGCCCAGAGAGATGCTGACTTTTCACAGTATTAGTGGAAAGCAGAGTAAAATGTGTCTGACTCCGATATTTGATGAAAATAATATGTTTTTACAAATAATAATTAATGTTTATTAATTATTTACATTTTAGCATGAGAACCATGACCTTAACTAAATCTGCTTGCGTTAAATCTTGATGTACTCTCAATGTATGTGCAACATAGTGAATCAAATACTATAAGTGCATGTGCTGTAGAGCAAAAATGTCAATGAAAAATGCCACATTTTTAGAGTTTTAACTTATCCCATACAGTTATTGATTTTATGATGCACTCAGCTCAGACATTAGCTTGCTGGGCAGAGACTGGTATGGTCCATGATTCAGTTCATATCTAAATAATGAGACGCCCGAGTGTAAAATAGCTTCATGTTTTCAAGTCACATTTCTCAGCTTCTCTTTCAAGGTTTAGCTCCTGATTCAAAGTAGACTATAACAAACTCACATGGAAATGAATAAATTATATATATATATTAGCTAGTGAGTTAGTGATTTTTACACTTACACTTTTTACAGAAATGTTGACTATTGCTTACTGACTAACTACTAAAAATGATTATTACATGTATCCAACATATATAATGTGTTAAATGTTGGGAAAAGTGCTCTTCACATTGTGAGACAGCAAAAAAAAAAAAAATACAGTTTTTTTTCTTCTGTTCTAGCTTGGTGAATCACAATTTTCCAAACAGTTGAAGACCTTGCCCTATCTGTAAAAACTCATTGCTTTCCTGGAAGAGGTCACTACTATCAGGACAGAAAGATTTCGCCATAGGATAAAGGCGATTACCCAAAGCACCTTTGTATTGATTTGGAGTGGCACTTCCCCTCTAAAGGAAACAGCTGGACCCAAACCATGCCAGACCAAAAAACAAGAGAGAGACATAAATTACATTATTTTATTGTTAAATTCAACTGTTCACATTTATTTTTTGTCATCTGTTTGCGTTATGAAAATATAACCCCACCAGTGCTGAAAATTGCAGGTAAAGAATGAGGGCAAGCATTACAAAATAAAACCTAATACTGTATTGATCACTGATTATTGAGCATGCATCAGGGCTAATACTGTACTGTACTTTCTTGGCATATATACTTAGTATAACCTTTTAGAACAAGGTAATATTCACATAATAATACAACTTTGTCTATGTAGGATGTGTACCAGCTTTACATATGTCATGTACAAGCTAGATACATAATAAGCACCAGGTACATGTCCAGTAAGTATGAAGTATGTACCCAATAAGTATCAGGTAAGCGCCAGGTACATACCCAGTATGTGGTATGTACCAGGTAAGTAACTAGTAAGTACCTGGTAACAGATATTTTGTATTGCTATACAATGGACCTTACCCAGCTCTGCCCAGAAACGCCCCCTATACCCCCACATGGCTGCATGTCTCACAAACAAAGCCTCTCGGAGCTTAGTTTCAATGGAAACATGGCGTCGACTGACTGCAGGGTATTTCTGAGTCGATTAGTGTATCATTTCTGCCGGATTTCAACAAAATATCAGCCACGACAATGGACAAGGGAACCAGATTCAGATTCAGATTCAGATTCTGTTTATTATCGCCATTGTCAATGAACAGGATTCACAGACTAGGAATTTGCTTCGGCATAACGGTGCATAAAATATAGAAACATAAAACATAAAAAACATAAACCATAAAACATCAATACAATCAATACAATATTCAGTGAACAAAACCTACTAAGAAACAGTGCAATTAGAGTGGTGCAATCAAAATACAGTGATACAGTGATTCCCAATCAAAATACAAAATACAGCGACCAAGGCAAGTTATGAGGTAACATGGTTATGAGTGTTCAAAAGTCTGACAGCAGAGGGGAAGAAACTGTTTTTATGGCGGGAGGTTCTGGTCCCAATTGACCGAAGCCTCCTGCCTGAGGGGAGTGGTTCGAACAGACCGTATGCAGGGTGAGAAGGGTCAGCTGTGATCCGACCTGCTCGCCTCACAGTCCTGGAGACGTACAGGTCATGGAGAGATGGGAGACTACAGCCGATTACCTTCTCAGCAGAGCGCACAATGCGCTGCAGTCTGTGTCTGTCCCTGACAGTGGCCCCGGCGTACCACACTGTGATGGACGCGCTGAGGATGGACTCGATGATGGCCGTGTAGAACTGCACCATCAGCTTGGCCGGCAGCTTGGCCTTCCTCAGCTGTCGCAGGAAGTACATCCTCTGCTGAGCCTTTTTGATGAGGGAGCTGATGGTTGGCTCCCACTTGAGGTCCTGGGTGATGGTGGTGCCGAGGAACCGGTAGCAGTCCCCAATGATGATGGGGGTGTTGTTAAAGGTGATGGGGGGCAGAGGGGCTCTGTCTTTCCTGAAGTCCACAATCATCTCCACTGTCTTCTGGGCGTTGAGCTCCAGGTTGTTGTTGCTGCACCAGGTCACCAGCCGACCCACCTCTTTCCTGTACGCAGACTCATCATCATCCGAGATGAGCCCGATGAGGGTGGTGTCGTCCGCAAACTTAATAAGTTTTACGGAGTCATGGTTGGAGGTGCAGCAGTTGGTGTACAGGGAGAAGAGCAGAGGGGAAAGAACACAGCCTTGTGGTGAACCTGTGCTTATGGTCTGAGTGTCCGAGACAGCTTTCCCCAGCCGCACGCGCTGACTCCGGTCTGTCAGGAAGTCAGTGATCCACCTGCAGGTGGCGTCAGGTACACCGAGCAGAGAGAGCTTGTCTTGGAGCAAAGCAGGAAGGATGGTGTTGAATGCAGAGCTGAAGTCCACAAACAGGATCCTAGCATAGGTTCCTGGGGAGTCCAGATGCTGCAGGATGAAGTGGAGGGCCAGGTTTATGGCGTCATCTACAGACCTGTTAGCTCTGTAGGCGAACTGCAGAGGGTCCAGGAGGGGATTGCTGATAGACTTGAGGTGGGATAAAACCAGACGTTCAAAGGTTTTCATGACTACAGATGTGAGAGCCACAGGTCTGTAGTCGTTTAGAACCAACAAGTTCATGTAATCTTTTACTGTACAGCACTTTGGCTAACCCTGCAGTTTTTAAAATGTGCTATATAAATAAAGCTGATTGATTGATTGACTGATTTTATGGACGACATCAAGTTGTTTTGAGCTACGCGATGCCTCCAACATTGTGCGCGTCACAGCGAAATGCTATTGATCGATGAGGAAAACAACAGATCCTCACATCCTCAGCATTAATACAGCTGTGGACAAGATCACTGATGCCTATTGTTCTTGCAAGGCTGGGTAAGTCGGGCATTCATGGTTTTGAGGGTTACTTTTGAAATCAGTGATTTCTGTTGTTGGCAAATGTTTGAGTGTGCCTAGGCCTGATACACTGTACTCGGTGCTAGCGTGGCTAACACGATTACAGTTTAGTGAAAAGCCTTTTCAGGTAGAATGAAATCATTTAATGTATGTTAGATATGGTACACATTGCATATTGATCTCTTCAGCTAACGTAAGACTGTGTAACAGATAGGCTTCAAGGTGTAGAAGTTGTATCGGTATTGGTAAATGCGGTTGTGTACAAGCTTTGATCCAAGCAAGGCATTCAGTTTCACATTTAGGAAAACTGTGGTTCCCTTATCAGTCATGTTCACTCGGTGAAACTCATTGACTATGGGAATTGCGCCCCCGCGTGGTTACCTGAAGTAATACAATCACGCCTTTACGGCAGGTGGGCGTCAGCGTCACTACAGAGGCCCCACACTCTTGGTATAAAGACACGTGCGCCCATCTTACATTCTCCTTTTTGCCCTTCACCTCGCTTACACCTGAACTTCGTGGGACTTCTCTGTAGCTACATCGCTCTATCTGAGGTGAGCTTGCTCCCTACTCTGAGCGCACAGAGAAAATTCCTGCGTGTGGCTGGGCTAGCAAAAGCTAGTCCAGCATCTTTTATTTAACCTCAAGGTTTTTTCTTCTCTTTTCGCAGACGGTTTCACTCGACGGCGCTAACTGCGTCACACCGCTACCCCACTAATGAGTAGCGGGCTAGCAAGCGAAAGCGACGCGACGAAGGAGACGTCTTCAGACGACATTAGCACAGCTAAAAAGGTCAACCTTCTCAGCCATGGCGCCTGAGAAAGGGAAGCGAAAAGCAAAAAATGCTAAGAAGACCAGCAGGCCGGTGAGCCCCAGCTCCCGAGCTTGCCCCAACGGCTGTGGCTACTCTCTCAAGGCGACAGAAACCCACGAGGCCTGTCCCGTCTGCCTGGGGATGTTGCACGCTAAGACAGCGCTGGAATCCCCTGACTCCTGTCTGCATTGTAGCCAGATGATAGAGTATGTGAGGAAGCGTCGCATGGACATTGTGACCAAGGCCATGGGGGGCACCGCACCATCACGGGACCCAAACCTCACAGAGGCGCTCACTCCCACACCGGAGCTCGAGAACATTGATCTGGAGGACAGTGGACAGGTCGAATGGGGGGACAGTATGGACATGGCGGAACCCGTCGGGGACTCGACGGCTGAGTTTGACACACAAGGCCTGATGAATGCAGACGAACTCTCACTAACAGCCTCGGGGGAGATTTCAGACGAAGAAGCCGACAACGAGGACGAAAGGGAAGATGAAGAATTCCCCAAGAAACCAGACGGCAGCTCTGCCAGAGACAGACGCTTCCATCGCCGCCTTGTTCGACTTGTGTCGCAGAGCAACGGACACGCTACAGATCACCTGGCCAGAACCCCCACCTCGCCAACAGGTTACGAGGTTGGCGGACACCTACTTCTACGCGAAGCAGCAGTCGGCCACGAGGTACAGGATGCAGATTTTCCCAGATTTTCTCTCGGAGCTTACTCGCACCTGGGCTGAACCCATGGCTCCCATGCTTCTGCGGCTCTCACAGTCCCTCGACGTCGCCGGAATGGAGGCAGCAGGAATCGCCAACGTCCCACAGATGGAGGACACGGTGGCAGCGGAAGTAGGCTGAAGCACTGTGCGAGGTGATGCCGAGAAAGGCTTTCGCATCCCCACCCTTCCAGAGACACCAGTGGGAGCAGACCCGCGCAGCCTCAACACCGCTCAGCCACACGCTGGCCCCAGCAGAAAAGACCAGCTTACGACTTGGAGCAGCGGCAGAGACCCGTAGCAGGTCCATCTCAGGCCGGTCAGTCCTGGAGCAGGAACAGGTTTGTTCCTCGCCAAACGGTTCCGCCGAGGACTTCCTCGATAAACCGTGACGGAAGGCAGAAGCGGGCCTGAAGAAGCGGGCCTGAAGAAGCGGGCCCGCTTCATAGTTTTGCAGGTTTGTCCGCCGACGGGGTACGGGAACCAAGACATTTAAATCCAGACTTTGTTTGTAAAAGACTACGAAAAGCTGGTGACATTCGTGTGTGTTCAAAACAAAATGTTTCTGATATGTCTGTAATAAAGACAAATCTCTGTTCTTCAAAACACAAAAATAAAGAACCAGAAGCACAAACTACCCTGATTCTTGACTTAAAAAAACAACAAAAAAACAGGGGCAACAACAACCCATTTTTATGAAAACAGTTACGATAAAGGACCCTGTTGAGGGTGTAGAGCTGGTCTAGTGTTCCACGACCAGGACGAAAACCACACTGCTCCTCCTGAATCCAAGGTTCGACTATCCGACAAACCCTCCTCTCCAGAACCCCTGAATAGACCTTACCAGGGAGGCTTAAGAGTGTGATCCCCCTATAGTTGGAACACACCCTACGGTCCCCCTTTTTGAATAGGGGAACCACCACCCCAGTCTGCCAATCCAAGGGAACTGCCCCCGATGTCCACGCGATATTGCAGAGTCGCGTAAGCCAACACAACCCCACAACATCCAGAGCCCTAAGGAACTCAGGACGAATCTCATCCACCCCCGGAGCCCTGCCACCGCGGAGCTTTTTAACCACCTCGGCGACCTCAGCACCAGAGATTGGAGAGCCCGACCCAAAGTCCCCAGGCTCCGCTTCCTCAGTGGAAGACGTGCCAGTAGGATTGAGGAGGTCTTCGAAGTATTCCGCCCACCGACTCACAACATCCCGAGTTGAGGTCAACAGCACGCCATCCCCACCATAAATGGTGTTGGTCGCGTACCGCTTTTCCCCCCTGAGACGCCGGATGGTGGACCAGAATCGCCTCGAAGCCGTACGGAAGTCATTCTCCATGGCCTCTCCGAACTCCTCCCACGCCCGAGTTTTTGCCTCAGCAACCACCCGAGCATCATGCCGCTTGGACTGCCGATACCTATCTGCTTTGTGGACTTGGAAAAGGCATTCGACCGCGTCCCTCGGGGGGTTCTGTGGGGGGTACTCCGGGTGTATGGGGTACCAGGCCCTTTGATATGGGCTGTTAGGTCCCTGTACGACCGGTGTCAGAGCTTGGTCCGTATCGCTGGCAGTAAGTCGGGCTCGTTTCCGGTGAGAGTTGGACTCCGCCAAGGTTGCCCTTTGTCACCGATTCTGTTCATAACTTTTATGGACAGAATTTCTAGGCGCAGCCAAGGTGTTGAGATGATCCATTTTGGTGGCCTTAGAATCTCTTCTCTGTTTTTTGCAGATGATGTGGTCCTATTGGCTTCATCAGTTCGTGATCTACAGCTTTCGCTGGAGCGGTTTGCAGCTGAATGTGATGCGGCCGGGATGAGGATCAGTTCCTCCAAATCCGAGGCCATGGTCTTGAGCCGGAAAAGGGTAGCATGCCTTCTCCAGGTCGGGGAGGAGGTCCTGCCCCAAGTGGAGGAGTTTAAGTATCTCGGGGTCTTGTTCACGAATGAGGGAAAACTGGAGCGTGAGATCGATAGGCGGATAGGTGCAGCGTCCGCAGTGAAGCGGGCGCTGTACCGGTCTGTCGTGGTGAAGAGAGAGCTGAGTCAAAAGGCAAAGCTCTCAATTTACCGATCGATCTACGTTCCCACCCTCATCTATGGTCATGAGCTCTGGGTTATGACCGAAAGAACGAGATCTCGGATACAAGCGGCTGAAATGAGTTTTCTCCGCAGGGTGTCTGGACTCTCCCTTAGAGATAGGGTGAGAAGCTCAGTCATCCGGGAGGGACTCGGAGTAGAGCCGCTGCTTCTCCACATCGAGAGGAGCCAGTTGAGGTGGCTCGGGCATCTGGTTAGGATGCCTCCTGGACGCCTCCCTGGTGAGGTGTTCCGGGCATGTCCCACCGGGAGGAGACCCAGAGGAAGACCCAGGACACGCTGGAGGGACTATGTTTCTCGGCTGGCCTGGGAACGCCTTGGGATTCCCCCAGAGGAGCTGCTCCAAGTGGCTGGGGAGAGGGAAGTCTGGGCCTCCCTACTTAGGCTGCTACCCCCGCGACCCGACCCCGGATAAGCGGAAGAAAATGGATGGATGGATGGACAGTTATGATAAAGGGAGAGGACAAGCACCCCTCCTCCCTCATGCAGCACAGGGTATCAGGTCAGACAATGAACTGCAGCGGGACGTCTGGGGTATGTCCTGAGCAGACAGACTTCACGGCATCCACGTGCGGGCAGGTCAGTTCGCTCAGGACCAAGCGAGGGAGGTCAGATGGTCCCCCTCCTGCACCCACGAGGCACAGGCAACCCGCAATAGACATGCCTCTGAGGCTCTCAGCGCATGCGCAGGCCTGGGGGGTGTGTCTCCCGAACATGTGGGTCATGTCAACAGTGTGTCACGAGCTCCGCCTGCAGTTCCGTAAGCGGCCGCCCCCGTTCACAGGGGTGCTAAAGTCAGATATAAACCCAGACCGTGCACACGTCTTGAGGGAGGAAATAACAGCAGTGCTACAGAAAGGTGTGATCCGTGTTGTTCCAGAACGTGACATAAACACTGGCCACTTCAGTAAATACTTCCTCGTGCCCAAACGGGACAGAACCTTGAGACCAATACTGGATCTCAGGGCTTTGAACAGAAGAATAACAACTTACAGATTCAAAATGTTTACGCTGAGACAAGTACTCCAGTCTGTGAGACCGGGAGACGACACATGCACGGTGGATCTGAAAGATGCTTACTTCCATGTGAGCATTTGGAAGAGACACAGAAAATATCTACGCTTTGCATTCGAAGGGAAAGCTTACGAATTCAGGGCTTTACCTTTCGGAATAAAAACCACTCCACGTTCTTTTACAAAGTGTCTGGATGCAACGTTGACCGCCCTCAGGGGTCAGGGGGTCCGAATTTTGAATTATTTTGACGACCTTCTGATTCTCGCCAGCAACAGAACGCAAGCCCATCACACACATGGTGATGACGCACCTGGAGGCTCTGGCCTTCGTTATAAATCTGCAGAAAAGCAATCTAACTCCATCACAGATTACCGTATTTCTTAGCGTACAGGTCAACACCATTTTGTACAGAGCACGGCTTTCAGAGGAGCGGATTTCTTCGATACGCCTCTGCTTGGTGCGCTTTCAGCTGGGTCAGAGAGTGTCCCTCAAGCTCTGCCAGCGCCTCTTGGGCCTACTGGCAGCCGCCATCCCCTGCATGCCTCAGGCATTGCTGAAAATGTGTGCTCTGCAAATATGGCTAAACAAACACGTCCTACCCCCCTCAGGCAGGTAGGGAGGATTTATATCAGCCAAGAGTGTCTGACAGCCCTGGAACCCTGAAGGGATCCCTCAGTGTTCACTGCAGGCGTCCCGCTGGGACGAGTCCTGTCTCGTGTGGTAATCACAACAGACGCCTCGTTGGGAGGATGACAGCAGTTTGCAGGAACCAGAACGCCCAGGGGCTCTGGGGAAAGCAGGAAGCAAGGCTCCACATCAACTTACTGGAATTAAAGGCTGTTTATCTGTTAACAAAGCTCTTTTACAAGAAGGGACTGATTGCAAAACAGCATGTCCTCATAAAATCGGACAGCAGGACAGCAGTGCCCTACATCAACAGGGAGGGGGGAACGAGGTCCCGGCCCTCCTCGGCCTGACGCACAGGTTGCTCACATGGTGTGGCCCCAGAATTTTGTCTCTGAAAGCGACACACATTTAATCACAACAGAGCTAAACCACGGGGCAGACACTTTCTCAAGAGGACCACTGCTGGCCTCAGAATTGAGATTGAACCCACAGATCGTGGACCAGGTCTGGTCACGATGCGGGCGGGCATCTGTCAATCTGTTTGCGTGCAAAACCAGCTTGCACTGTGCTCTGTACTTCTCACTGAAGGAAACAGACGTAACGATGGGGACAGACACCCTAGCCCACAACTGTCCAGCAGGGGTGCTGTATTACGCGTTTCCACCTGTCCCTTTAATTCAGGTGATGCTGGAACATGTACACAGGGGAGCCCTCTCCCTGATATTAATAGCCCCCAGGTAGACACAGAAAACGTGGTTCCCAGAAATAATCTCATTGTTGTCAGGGACACCATGACAGGGACCTGCTGACTCAAGCCAGCTTCTCCACCCACGTCCAGAACTGTGGCAACTCATAGCTTGGCCACTGAAAGGAACAGGCTGATGGCCTCGGGCCTCCCTAGTAATGTTATAAACACAATACAGGGGGCGAGAGCTGGGTCAACTCAGACTCTCTACGTTCTTAAATGGCGTGTCTTTGAGGCCTGGTGTCTAGAGAGGAATATTGTCTCATATTTCTGCAACAGTCCATCTCCTCACCTTTTTACAGGACCTGCTGGAAAAAGGCTGCTCATTCTCCACCATTAAGGTGTTTTTTTTTTTCAGCCATATTGGCGTGCCACGAAGGCCGGGGAGGGAAAACTCCAGATGCCCACCCTCTCATGATACGTTTAATGAAGGGTGTGCTAAGGAAAAGGCCCCCCAGCAGGACCCTGGCCCCTGACTGGGACCTCTAGTTAGTCCTTGACGCTTTGTGTGAACATCCATTTGAGCCTCTGAGCAGTATTAAGATAGATTTGCTATCTTATAAAACTGCTCTACTCTTGGCTCTGTAAAGGGTTTAGAGGGGGTCAGTTTAATACTGACCTCCTTTTTACCTTAATTTACTTATTCAGATTGAATAGTAATTTCACGGATTCTCTTCTTTTTCAGTTTATTCAATATTTCTGTGATCTTTATGATGGATAAATAAACAGAGCCATTAAGTGACAATGGACACGTTAACTTAGTTTGATATGTCAAAGAGACACTATCATTTATTTAAAATAAATCAACTAAATTAACACCATTACACTTGATTGACATGATTTCACTTTCTTTCAATTCAAATACGTCAGCACACTTGATTTAACACAACAGACATAAATACTAGATGTTACACATATTTAGTCTGAGGGGCTCTTCAGCTTAAAATAGTTTCCAGCTTAAGATTGAGAGGGAAAGGGAAAAGGAGGAATAAGAGGTTGGAGAGATTAAGTTATTTATCTCGAGTGTAACCAGAGATGACACTTTCCATCCGACTTCGGCTAAATCCCAGGTACGTTTGTAAACAGCTTTACCTTTTGACGATGCGTCTGATAAAGATATTACCAGCCTCCCAGGTGCACAGAGTCCTTCCGGCCCTCGTACGTCTGAACTGGTCGTTTACTTCCAACGTCTCCTCGGATCCGCGTCAGCCGTCAGAAACATGTGGCAGCTTCTGGCCGACTTCAAGACGAGATGTTTCTCAAAGAAAGTTCATTAGGAACTTTGGAGCTTTTGCTCGGGGAACTGGATGGAGGCGTCCATCAGTTCTAGCTGACAAGTTAGTCTTTGGCTCTTGACCAAGCTTGACCAGCTGCAAGGCAGAGAGCTTTCAGGTCTCCGTCCATTCAAACTCTCTGTCCATTCAAAGACTGAAGCGTTTCCGCACAGTTAGAACTTAAAAAGACAGGAACACAGAGAGGAGTTCACTTGCCTTATCAAACCCAAGGTTACAAACAGCAGCAGAGAGAAATGTTTAGGAAAAAGATAGATAAAGCTGGAGCCCAGCTCATGAGACTGTCTCTGAGTTTCTAAACAAAACCGTCCGGTCTCTGTGACCCGAAGGCTTCACCTTTAAACACAGCAGTGAACACAGTTTAACTCTTACAGAATGACACAGCTTAAAAGCACACATCATGAAAATGACAAAAGTTATTCTTTTGATCACATTAGAATAAAATCAAAGATAGAAATAGTCTCTTTTGGTGACTATATTTATCAGATTATAGCTAAATGAATGATTTTGTAGTAAATGTCTTGCTTTACTGAGTGGTCAGTAAAGGTCATCACTGGACAGTTCGAAAACCCTAGTTTGACCCTGGGTAGGTCCATTACATCTCCCCCCTTTTGGAAGCCATCGCCAGTCCTTGGGGATGGGGTCCAACACGAAAGGAAACCTTGAACTGTCTTTGATCTTGAAGTAATCCAGCAAGTGGAAAAGAAAAATCAAAAATTATAATCCCATAAAGTTTTTGGAAATTCCATACTGTTCGGAGGTAATCCCATTGCGAAAAGCTTTTAATCCTTTGGAAAACAAAGTCTGTTAACTCTTGGAAAACAAAGTCTGTGATCCTTTGGAAAACAAAGTCTTATAATCCACAGCGGTAATTCCACAACGATTAGTTTTGTTGATTGATCAGCAACAATTGTTTTCATAATCAGCATGTAGAGGGGATCCCTCGATTGACGCAGAGGAGGCGACCCTTGGATGAAGGTTGAAGACCAAGCGTTGGAGCTGCAGGTCCCCACATCGAAGGTTGTTGGCTGGTTGGTTTCCAGTCAGTGCCACTCTGGTTCTATGTGTCATGCAATTATGTGGTTTTTTAAGGTGGGCTTATGATTGGGATTTTACATTAAGCCTTACCTATATGCACCTGGTATGTAAGCTATCATGGTTTAGAACAGCTACACTTACTAATTAAGGGGTGGAACAATTCTGTAAATTAGATATAGGGATCTATACCTATAGAATTTTGGAGGGCTTCTGTAACGAAGGCCTCTAATTCCAAACTATTCCTCCATTCATTACTTAGTTTAGGTTAAACTAAAATAAAAAAATGAAATATAGTTTGATCTAAATGTCTGTTGTCTTTTAGACGAACGACGTAGGATTTGGTATTCCTAATAAATTTTGAAGTCTATGGCGAGACTCATCAAAATGAATAGGTAATCTAGAATAGAAACGATCGAATCGGTTCAATTTAGAAATTATGAGACCAGTGTAGTTTATTGTACCTTGAGCAGCTTTAAACTACATTGACTCTTCGACGATTGATCTGTCAGGGCCTTGAGTGTTTACATCCACAGAACTGTCAGTTGGAGGAAAACAAACCAACTGTTTGTATGTTTTGCCAATCCTGCTACTGGCAGAGCCCTTTCAAAGCAGCACCTCTCACATTGGGTGACTGAGGCCATAAAAAGGGCGTACACCAGCAAAGGTCAACAGGTGCCCTCTGGGGTACACGCCCATTCCACTTGAGGCTTGGCAGCCTCATGGGCTCTGTCTGTTTAAGGGTGTTCCAGTGGCAGACATTTGTGCTACGGCAAACTGGAGTTCCACAAACACATTTGCAAAACACAATAGTTTGGATGTCACTGCTTGTGACGTCACTCAGGCTGTACTCTCTAACACACAGTAGAGATCAGCCAAAACGCCTAAAGTATAAAGGCAGAAGTTTTCACAAGCATGCTTTTTTCCTGAGCATTTCAAGGGCGTGAATGAATTACGTTCCCATAGTCAATGTGTTGCACCGAGTGAACATGACTGATAAGGGAACTGAAAGTTATGCACCATAACTCATGTTCCCTGAAGGAAGGGAACGAGGTGCAACACATGTTTGCCCTTTTCAATGCCCAAGCTTGGTGAAATTCTCTTGGAGAAAGTAAGATGGGCGCACGCGTCTTTATACCAAGAGGACGGGGCCTCTGTGGTGACGCTGACGCCCACCTGCCGTAAAGGCGTGATTGTATTACTTCAGGTAACCGCGCGGGGCGCAATTCCCATAGTCAATGTGTTGCACCTCGTTCCCTTCCTTCAGGGAACATGAGCTATGGTGCATAACTTTCGGATTTTACTTCCACAAATACGGTCAGGGTACCTGACATCTCCTGTACAAATACCCCACTGACAATGGAGGACCATTTTTCAAGCCCTGACGCAAAACCTTTCTGCCCGTATGCTAGCTCACGATGTGAATTAGCACTACTGTAGCTCTTGTTTGTGAGACAGTCACGCCCCTGTTAGCTGCGCTGTGAGGTGAAATGGGCATTAGCCAATGAAACGCGGTCCTGTGGGCGGAGCTTGGTAAGGTCCATTATGAAAGTAGCTGTTCCTTGTCACAGAGACCAGATGTTGTTTCTGCTTGATGGTAAATGCAAATGAAAATTTGTCCAATTAAAAAATAATTAAAAACTTTGAATACTACTCAAGTTCTTTAGAGTTTCTACATTTATGCTTCTCATTCCTACATACAACACTTTCTATGATCTTTCTATGGAAGTAAATATGTGTCGCTATGATTTGAATTAAAAATGCCACTGAAATTTTAATATATGCTTGCATTTCATTTTTCAGTAGTAAATATATTCAGACTACCGGTACTCATTCATTCAAACTTTATTTAGGCACTTACACTTTTAATACACTTAACCTAAAAAATAATAATTGTCATTACTTCTATATGGGCAGCACGGTGGTGCAACTGGTAGAGCTGCTGCCTCTTAGCGAGCAGGTCCCTGGTTCAAATCCTGGTCCAGGGGTCTTTCTGGGTGGAGTTTGCATGTTCTCTTTGTGCATGTGTGGGTTTTCCCCGGGTACTCCGGTTTCTTCCCACAGACCAAAAACATGGATGTTAGGCTGATTGGTAACTCTAAATAGCCTATATGCCACGGGGGGGCGTGACGTACTTCCGGCAAAATGCAACACCTACCCGCCACTTCCGGTTCCCATCCACCTCCGCTGTTGTCAGCGTTAGCTCCTAGTAGCCTACCATAACAACGAGCCGAAACGGGAAGCGGCTGCGCGCTACCGGCACTACACGTGAGTACCGTTGTGTCCGCCCACCGGTGGGAACAGCTGTTCCGCGGGGGGGTTTCGGCGAACATTTATCGCGGCTATCCGTAGGGGGAACGTCGCCATAATTTTATATGGTTTTATATGTGTATAGAGTTGTTATTGGTGTGTATGCTGATGTTTTATTAATTGTATTTAGTCATTTATGTTCGTGTCTTTCCCGCTAACCGGAAGTGCGCCGTCTGTGTAATGACTGCGGAGGTGCTGGAACGGAAACCCGTGGCATATAGGCTATTGTCCCTAGGTGTGAGTGAAAGAGAGAATGGATGTTTGTCTTGTTTGTCTCTGTGGCCCTGTGATGGACTTGCGACCTGTCCAGGGTGCACCCCGCCCCTCGCTGGCCACCACAGTGACCCAAAATGGAAGAAGCGGGTAAAAGATAATGGATGGATGGATTATTTCTATATGTTTGAAATGTTATTTTCACTTCAAGCTAAAAATCCACATTATTATTTCAAAGTGATCACATTTTCAATAGCTGTTTTTTTTTTTCTGTTTAAATTTTCAGTGTTAAAACATTTGGCATATAAAAAAATTCCACCTTTCAAAATTCAAGCTCAATATTTTCAGTGTCCTGAGATTCAACTGGCTCAATTTCACTGTCTGAAATTCAGTATCTAAAAATTCAGTGTAAAAAGGCAGAGTTACTTCAGGTCACAGACATTAACAAAGGATGTCAGAATCCAACTCCCACATCTGCTTTCTTAGTCATGTGACGTTACGCTTGTCGGACTCATTTAGAAGGAAAACAGCATGTCCGAGGCAATCATGGAAGCTAACGCTAACTCAACAGTGAGGTTAATGCTTTAACTTTTCTGTAGTATTGTTAATGAAGTATCGAACTTCATGTGCCAAAAAATAAATAAAAATTAAACTCACTTGCAATAGGATTGAGGGGTGGGTTTAATTTATTGGTCTGAGACACTTTTTCACATTACTGGGCCTGGGATCAAATTTTTGACCTTTCAACTAGAATGGAAGTACTCAGCCTCTTGGCCACGGTCACCCTCAAGGTGGTTTTTCCTTTTAGCTCTCTCTACCCTCTTCAGTGGGATTGTTTAACTAAGACTATTCTCTCTTTTTGCCATATATTTCCTGTGGGATAACAATGGTGAGATGGTGGATAAGGATAAACAACTCAGAATTTAATCATCTCAAATCTAAACGATGTCTTGTTACAAACGGGGGAAAACTAAGCTACAGGTCACTTGTTGGCACATAAAGTATTAATGGCAAGGACTGTCCAAAAATCTGATTTGTGCACTCTTTTGCTTCAAATCAACTTGTTCTCATTGTTCAGGCTTTTAAAGCAAGGACTATTCAGTACGTTGCCCTTTTATGTGAAAGGTTAAAGCATTTTATGAAGCACAGGACAGGTGTTAATGAAACACCCAGAAAGCTTTTATTAGAGGTATATCTACATACAACTCTAACATTTGGCATCAACCCAATTTAAGATGCCTGCCACAACTAACTGACCACAAACTGTTTACTGTTTTACAGGGTTCACAATGTTGCTTCATCCATCCATCCATCCATTTTCTTCCGCTTATCTGGGGTCGGGTCGCGGGGGTAGCAGCCTAAGTAGGGAGGCCCAGACTTCCCTCTCCCCAGCCACTTGGAGCAGCTCCTCTGGGGGAATCCCAAGGCGTTCCCAGGCCAGCCGAGAAACATAGTCCCTCCAGCGTGTCCTGGGTCTTCCTCTGGGTCTCCTCCCGGTGGGACATGCCCGGAACACCTCACCAGGGAGGCGTCCAGGAGGCATCCTAACCAGATGCCCGAGCCACCTCAACTGGCTCCTCTCGATGTGGAGAAGCAGCGGCTCTACTCCGAGTCCCTCCCGGATGACTGAGCTTCTCACCCTATCTCTAAGGGAGAGTCCAGACACCCTGCGGAGAAAACTCATTTCAGCCGCTTGTATCCGAGATCTTGTTCTTTCGGTCACAACCCAAAGCTCATGACCATAGATGAGGGTGGGAACGTAGATCGATCGGTAAATTGAGAGCTTTGCCTTTTGACTCAGCTCTCTCTTCACCACGACAGACCGGTACAGCGCCCGCTTCACTGCGGACGCTGCACCTATCCGCCTATCGATCTCACGCTCCAGTTTTCCCTCATTCGTGAACAAGACCCCGAGATACTTAAACTCCTCCACTTGGGGCAGGACCTCCTCCCCGACCCGGAGAGGGCATGCTACCCTTTTCCGGCTCAAGACCATGGCCTCGGATTTGGAGGAACTGATCCCCATCCCGGCCCCGTCACACTCGGCTAATGACAATGTTGCTTGAGTTGTCAAAATGTTCAAAAATGATTGCATTTTTTTTACAACAACACAAATGTGGGGCGAAGCTTCAATGAGTGGAGCGTGGCAACAAAATAAAGTGCACCACCAGCAATGCAGTTTTGCATGTTGTGCACGAGTCAAAAGGCTGTGAGATTTTTAAAAACTGGCCTCCTAAAATGTGACCATTTGCTGGTTGCTTTGTCACAGACACTAAGAAATCCTTCAGACCACAACAAAGTTAGCTTTTTTTCCCTCTAGAAATTCTGAGCTGCTAACTATGCTCCATCAATTACAACCCAGCGAGAAACATCCAGTGCTTAATTTGAGCCAGATCCTACCAGAACAGGATCCAGGAACTTATATTTTGACAGGGCGTGTTCCAGGAACTTTTTGCTTGGATCCGGTAACTCTCAGGCTTACTAATAATAAAGTTATGAACAAATTTGACCGTCTTGAACTAATAACACTTACATTGGAGATGTAAACTGAAAATAATTACATAAACACTAATTTTAAACACATCAGCCACTTACGAGCATACGAGCAGCCTCTTCTATTTCCACATCTACCCTTCAAACAATCTCCGCCCCGATAAAGTGGTGGGGGTGAGTGCCAAGCTAATCAGGCAGTCGTACATGGGCAGGAGCCCAGACGAAGGAGGCGAAGAGGTTTCTCATGTGAAGTCGGACAACAATGAGCAGGGACAGTGTCGGGTTCAGAATCGTCAAGTAAGGGAGAGAGGGCAAGGATGCTTGACAGAAGCGGAGTGTTTATAAATGTAGGTAAGTGTAGATGTTTAGCAAGCTGTTAAAATACCATACCCATACCATACCAATTCCACTAAAATGCAGGTACTTTATAAAAAATATTCTGGGGGGAGGACCTCCAGATGCACACATCACACCCCCCAACCACCCCCACCCCCCTCGCGCCCCACTATTTGCGTTCCGGAATCGATCAGTTTACAAATTAAGCCCTGGATACCCCCTTTTAGAGCTGTTTGTTTCAGAAAACAGCTAATTAAATAAAATTTGAAGGTAGGGTGGGAATATGTTTAATGCTGAATAAATAAAAAGTGTCACAATGAGCCTGGCTGACATAATTTATTTCATCATGGTATTAATGCAAACTTCTTTAATTAGATATTTTAAGAAATAATACTAAATTTCTCCCTCTGCTGGGCAGGTGAAGGTTGATATCCTCATGATATCCTGCTGGGAGACTCTCATTAATGCATATGAAGGAATCTTGCAGAAAATCTCAATGCAATTAATTCAACCAGTCTCAATTATCTCCTTATGAAAGCCAGGTAATTCTTCATGCTTCTATTCACAGGCACTGAGCAAGAAAAGATAAATAAAAATAAAAATCCACTGAGGACATGGAGTGAGAGGTAAAGATGTTTTAAAAATAATCCCACAAAATTTCAACTGAAAGGAAAAAATATGTCTTCTTTCTAACTCTATCCTGCTGGGCGCATCTCTTATTTCCATCCATCCTGCCTCCTACCTGGCTGGGAGTCCCGCTGACAGGAACTGTCGAGTGAGAGATCTCTCCAGCAGCAGACGGCGGCGACGCCTCATCAGACTGCCAGCGAGCCCCATGGCCCCTCATGGCGCCACAGCTGGGTGGATGGACATGATCACTCACTCACAGACAGGATTAACCCTCCCCAACTGCATCTGTCTTTGCCATCCTGTTCCTAATCTCTGTTCCCCTGGCCTCGGCCTGTCTCCCTGCTTCAAGCGTGTCTCTTATCCCACCACGCTCATGTACATGTCGCAGTGGTGTTAAGCTGAGACAAAGAAAAGAGTGGCCCAAGTTCTTAAGACAACTATTTACTGAGC